>JADRCD010103593.1:0-11027 GCA_019843815.1 Montemys delectorum | reverse complement strand
CCTCTGAAACCAGCTTCTTGGCTGCCACCTGGAACCAGGTACCCTGTCCTGACTAAGCTTCAGGAGGGAAAGCTGGATCTCTAGGCCAGGGGCAGCTGGGTCCCTGGTGTGTCCCCCTGGAGGAAGAAAGCCCAGCTTGGAGGAGTCTGAGCAGTTTTCTCACACCTGTGTGGAGGTCAAGTCACTCAGGGAGGATGCTCCCCATCTTCCAGGCTCCCAGGGCACCTACCCAACAAGCTCATATTCGTCAGCCACTGAATGAGAAGGGCCTCGCCTATCCTTCTCCCCATTTCCCTGGCTACTTTGCAGACTGTCAGTGGGAACGAGGTTTCTTCCTTCTGTCCTGTGCATCCCTCCTCACCTGACGCTGTGGGGGAGTGATGGTAATAGACTCTACCACAGGCAGTGTTCTGAGTCTGAGCATCACCATCATGAACAGAGCAAGGCTTCACTGTGAAGGTTAGGTTGGCCTCAAACTCATGATCCTCCTGCCTCCACCTCAGGTACTGGGAGTCATGGCAGGGGCCACCATGCAGCTCCTTTATTGGGTAAACAAAAGTACTTAATAATTGTACAGCTAAAAAGATCTGCTCTTCAGATAAACTGCCAGAAAAGCTTCCTGCTGCTTCCTGTGAGACCACTGTCCAGGTTCTACAAAGTGGATCCTAGACACTGAGAACAGAATCGCTTGCCCCTGTGTGCATTCACAGTACAGAGAAGCTATGATATGAACGCAAATGACTTCAGTATTTTTAAATCATGCATAGGATGCAGTGCCTGGGGAGGCCAGCAGAGAAGTCAGATCCCCCAAGCTGGAGTTAGAGGTGGGTTGTGAGTGGTCCAGTGTGAGTGCTGGGAACTAAATCCCAGGACTCTGCTAGAGCAGTATTAACCCTTAACCACTGAGCCATCCGTCTCCATAGCCCCACACGACTGTTGACAAGCCTCCTGCCTTACATCCTTTCTCTTCTTCCTGTGCTGTCAACAACAGCTTCTTTGTTGTTAGGGACAACAACGTTTCCTGTAAAGGCTGTTTCCAAGGCTCCTTTGCAGTTAGAAAGATGAAGGCTAGTAGTGAGTTTGCCAGGGATGCTGTGAAAGCTCTTTAAAGGACTCTGGCATCTCTAACCCTTGACCTTTGCTCCCACACTTTCCTTCTCCGGATTCCCAGATGTCCCAGGTACTTTGGTTTAACCTTTCGGATCTTTCTCCTTTCTTTCTTTCTGTCAAAATGCAGAGGAGATGGCTAGAGCTCTAGCAGCCTTCTCGATCTTATTTAAAAAAAAAAAGTATGTCTGTCTTAGTACAATGATGTACTTCATTCACACTGGATTCATGATTATGCCCATTGAGTGGACCCTGCCAAGGGCTCCAAGCACAGTACCCTCTAAGTCTGATGGAATCATAGAATCATCCTTGGAAACACTTTGCCTTGGGGAAGGATATCTCAAGGAACTGTGGATGGCCAGCCGCCACAGCAGTGGCCACAGCAGGCCATAAGTATAATTCACTTCTGCCTGCTTGACTGTTAGCTTCTGTGGATGAGCCTCAACCCAGTCCCTCATGTTATCCTTGGACTTTCAGAGTAGACTTGTCCATTCATTTGCATTTCCGTGTTCGTGTGTGTGTGTGTGTGTGTGTGTGTGTGTGTGTGTGTGTGTGTGTGGTGTGTTCATGTATTTGCAGGGGAACATACCCTTGTATACAGGAGACAAACTTGGATGTCAATTCTTAGGTAGTGTTGCCTACTTTTCTTTCTCCTCTTTCTCCTCCTCTTTCTCCTTGTCTTTCTCTTCTTCTCTTCCTCCTTCTTTCTCCTTTTCCTTCTTCACCTTTCTTCCTTTTCCCTTTTCATCTTCTTCATTTTCTCTTCTTCTTTCTCCTCTTCATCCTCTTCTTTCTCCTCCTTCTTTAGACCAGGTCTCACTGGGCCTGACACTGAAAAAACCATGCTGCGCTGCACTGGCTGACAATGAACCCCAGATAATCTACCTTTGCTCCCACACTTTGCTCCCTAGTGCTAGGATCCCAAATGTGCAATATCACATTTGGCTTTTTAAACATTGATTCTGGGAATTGAACTCAGGTCTTCCTCCTTGCAAGGCAAGCACTTTTCAACCCAGCTGCCTGCCCAGCCCTGTTTGTATTTCTTCATTTTTTTTCCTGTAGGATCTGTCTCTACTTACCTCATCCGCTTAGTATGTACACATCTAAGTCTGGGCAACATGTGCTTCTTTAACTCTGAATCTATTGAATTCATTTCGAGTGCACTCTGCTCTTCCCTCCCTCCCTATGCCCGATTATTGTGGATTCCTTCATTATTGTGTTCCAGGTGTAGTTGGATAGTTTTGGGTAACATGATGACAGAAATCAGGCCACAGAGATGAAGTGGCCGCCACCCACTGTTGTACTGGGGGCTACTGGAGCCACTCAGGGTTGGCCCCACCTGGGATAGAGACAGACTGACATTCTTGATACTGGAGATTCATCTACCCACAGGCATGGTGAGCTCACCTTCCTCTACAGTCATCCTCAGCAGGGTCTGATAGGGACAGCCTATGATGCCTTCCCTGTTGGCAGTTGACCATGTGGAGGCTCTTGTTGCCTGGCAACAAGAAAACAGCTCTTGGGTATCTGGTGAAGTGGGACAGTGTATTATTCCTGTGGCTTCTTCTTAATCCCTTTGAAGCAGCTTTGTCCAACAAAATCTGTAGCTACGGCCACACTCTGTCTGCCCTGCCTGATATGATGACCACACTTGTGGTCACCAGGCAGTAGATGTATGGTCAGTGTGACCAGGAACTGAGCTGCATGATTAATTGCTTAATTACAATATAAATATTCATAGCCCTGTGTGGCTAGAAGCTCCTGGGTTTGCCTATGTCCTTTCCCAGATGATTTTCCTCGGGCTCACTTTCGTTTTCCTTGGTTTCAATTTCCCACAGTCAAACATGACCCACGGAAGGTTAGCATCCATAAATACGCAATTCCTGTTTTAAACTGCACGCGGACATGTGGGTGGGAGCAGTGTGAAGACATCTCTCACAGATCCGCTTCATCCTGCCAAGTCACAATTCCCTCTGTTCAGAGTATCCACACTGTATATTCTACCCGCCTGCTGGTCCTTCAGAGTTGCCTCCTCTACCATTAGACTGTCCAGTAGATAGTGCTTGTGTCTAAGTAACCTTCACTTTACTTAATTCTGGCCCCAGTGCACATGAACTGAGATGACTTTACTATACAGTATATTGTTGTAATTGGGAGATTTCATTAGTAATCATTTGTCTCTTATTTTGTCTAAGTTATAATTTCAGCCTTATCACAGACACACACTGGGGAAAGAAAACCCATATGTTGGACGCTCCCTGCAGCTTCAGGCATGCCCTGAGGTCTTGGAGTGTTTCCTCTGAGGATGGGAGTCTGCTGTGTTCTTATCTGTGTGAATGAAGTCATTCTGCCATTTGACTAGATTGGTTATAAAGAAGCTCCATGCTCTGGTGCTGTCGCTGTCCCAGACTCCTCCAAATTGTCTTTGGGGGACTTTTAGAGACACAAGCATCCAAGTAGCATAGGCAGGAGCTGGCCAGGCCCTGACGAGGTTCTGGGCTGCTTAACACCATTCCACGGTTCCTTCAAGTTCTGGGATTTGCTTCTGTAGATGATCCAAAGGCAGCTTTCTAGCCACTTTCAGATGCTGCTGAGTTATACCCTGAGTCCTGGTTCCTTACCAAGAGGTTCTCCCAACATTGGGGACCATCCTCACCTTACATGCAGGCTCCTTTATCCTCTCATGAACCCTGGGAAAGTTCCTTCCCTGATACCCAGTTTCCTGAGGCCCCACAATGCCCTCCTCCATGAGGATTCAGCTGTCTGCACTTTGACACAATTGTCTTTATGCTTGAATGTTACACTGAGGTTATTGGTGAACTTCTCCGTCTGCTGGGCCCACAGGGTCCTCACGGTCTACTCACACCCTGTGGGGACACATGAAGCCATGTCCTTACTATGTATCTGAGGTGGTGACTTCCCCCTCCCAATGTCTATCATCCCTGGTTTAGTCTAGCCTTGGCTCATGTTTTAGTTTAGCCTTGGCTCATGTTTTAGTTTAGCCTTGGCTCCTGTTGTAGCTTGCTTTTCTGTTGCTATGACAAACACCATGATCAATAGCAACTTATGGAGGAAAGTGTTCATTTCTTCTTACACTTCTTCTGGTCTTGTCACTGAGGGGTCAGATCAGCCACCATGGCTCAGATGTTCTGTACAAGACATGAATTTGGACAGACATCCCTTTGACCTCTTTACCAAATGACCGTGTGTGTCAGCAAAAGCTAGGGACAGAGGGCTTCCTTAAAGATCATCTTCAAGTTTGCCAATACCCAGACATATGCAGGTGCCCTTGGGAACACTGGCAGTAACCATGGTGCATAACTGTCAGTGACAGGGACATTGCAGAATAGCATGTGTGACAGTGGTTATCTAGACAGGGGTGGGGGGAGCAGGTGGAAATGACTCAGCTCAGCCTTTCTCCATGATTGTTCTTCCCTCTTGCCTCCATTCCTTCAACCTCCCCCCCTTCCAGAACAGGGGCTTTGGCAGTCAGTTACTGTGGCAGTTACATTGCCAGCTTGACATGATTTAGAGCCATCCAGGAGGTGAGCCTCTGAGCACATCTTCGAGGGAGTTTCTAGGTTGGGTTTTCAGGGGTGGGGAGACCAATCTTGAGTGCTGGCAGCAGCGTTTCACCGGCTGGGATCTCAGACTGTAGACAACAAAGAAAGCAAGCTGAATACTTGCTTTCCTCTCTCTCTGTTTCCCCGAGTATGAATGCAGTGTCTGCATCCTGCTGCATGCCTCTTCGCCCCGATGGACTTCTCCCTGGAGCTGCAAGCCCAGATAAAGTCTCCATGAAGCAGCTCTTGTCACAACCAGAGGAAAGTAACTAATACAGAAATCCTCACTCTGGAACCACGACTCTGGGCACCATTGTCTTAGTCATCTGTGTACCGTTGTATCCTCAGAGTTCATGTGTCAGGTGTCTTGCCTTCCCAGCTGGCACTATTGACTTCACCATTTTATTTTTTTAGGATATGTATGTGGGCCTGAGTATATGTGTGTGTGATCTGCATGTGTATATGTACCTTCAGAAGCCAAAAGAGGGCTTCAGAACTCCTAGAGCTGAAGTTATAGGTGATTGTGAGCCCTGCAGTGTGCTTCTGGGAACTAGAATCCTTTGCAAGAGCAACAAGTGCTTTTAACCCCAGCCCCCAGCTTGTGCTACCCTCTGAGGCTGGACTGACAGCTGGGTGGCTCATCTCATATCCCCACAGGGCTTGCAGGGGGGCGGGGCAGGGGTGTGTTGCTCTTTGAACTTCATCCAAAATGCCTGCTCGAAGTCATGCTGGAGAAGGGGGATGACATGAGCCCCAGAGTACAATGCTGCCACCCAGCAGTGTGATAGGCAACCATAGGCATGGACCTTCAGGGCAACAGAAAAACTCCCTTGTCCAAAACATTATCTCATCTGCTGTGTGTCCCCAACACAAACCTCAGCCTCCCTCAGGGATCTGAACACAACAGCCTGGCCACTTGGAGGGAGGACACATGACCACCTCTCTGAGACCCTGTACAGCTGATAAAGTCAAACAGTGCTCCCAGCTCCTCTCACCCACCCCTGCCCATCTCTAGCCTTCAGGATAATGAAACTCTCCCTACACCAGTTTGCTCCTTCTGGGGCTCAAGTAGAAATTGGTGTCAGGGGATGGGTGCCTTGCTGAAACAGGTGTGTGTGTGTGTGTGTGTGAGAGAGAGAGAGAGAGAGAGAGAGAGAGAGAGAGAGAGAGAGAGAGACTGGGAGTTCTGAGCCAATGCACTGTAAAGTCACTGTCCCTGCCCATCCTCTCCTTATGTAAGCATGGTGCCCTTTGGGGATTTCAGACTTTGATCTTTATCTCCTGAAGAGAGGAAGAGAGATCAGCCATGATGCCTAAACTGTAGGTAGGGAATCAAGTTTCTTTGGAAAATTGGAAAGAGCCTCTGGCTATAGAGGTGGTAAGAAACTGGTGTTCCTGGGGCACACTTAGTGGGTCAAGAGCGTTTGTTAAAGCCCCATTCAAACTTACTCCATGCACAGAAGTCACAGCTAATCAAACTAAGGTCCTTGAAAAGTGCTAGCCTAGGGATGGATGCAGAATTCCTGGTCACCTCGAACCTCCCGTGGGCTGTGTATACCCAACTTTGGTGAATTCTGTGTTCCAAGACTGTTCAGGACTATTATTTCTCAGAGAGATGGCTATTGTCCTGGCCTTGGGCTGAGGCACTCTTTCTTTGACCTCAGAGAATCTCATGGGAAGCCTTGGGATTCATCCTAGGCTGTCGTAGGCCACACTTTCATCCAGCTATCCTTCCTGCCTCACCTGGAAAGGGGGCCATCATAGCCTGCAGTTGGCCTTCCCAGCAGCTCTTGAGCTAAGCAAGCATTCTCTTTGAACTTGCAAATGACATGAATGAAGAACTAGAAGATCTAGCTTCAATTCATTTTTTCATATAAGATTTTTAAAAAAATGGAACTATATAAAATACTATTCAGGCCACCATAGACAGTTTAGGTGGTAATGGTGACCAAACCCAGGGCTTTGTACATGCAAGGCAAGTACTCTATTAAATGAGCTATATCCCAACCCCTCCCAACCCCAAGACAAGACGATAAGGTCCCTCCAGAGAGGGTAGGGATTGGATAACAGGCTCTTGCACACAGGGAAGGCACAGTGACCATTCTCCAGTCTCTAGTCCAGTCCCAGAAGGCCTTTGTGATAAGCTGGGTCAATTAGAATCAGCATCAGATATGCTCCTGGGGACTGGTGCTCCAGCCCTGAGGGTTATAATTTGATAGGAAGCACCGTGTGCTTCCAGTGGGACCCAGAGCCCCCAGAGTCCCCAGGGCACCCAGTGCTATTTGCAAAGCAGATAGAATCAGGACTATTTCAGTAGCTATTGAGACGTACTTGCTGTCTGCTTGCTGATGTCTGTCCCAACTCACCTCACTGAAGGGCATGCAGGGCTCGTGTGACTTTCTGAAGGATCCTCAGAGCATCCTCAGGTGACATGGGGTTATAGAGAGGCATCCATGTCTAGCTTGTCTGGTGCCTTACAGAGACTAGACTGACGGGAGACTCAGCCAAGGAGGATCGGGCTTTATTCAGCATCAACACTGTGAGTGACTGAAACTCTCCACTATGAGCAACTTTGATCTTCCTGAGCAAGGACATTGACCCTGACAGAACAGGAAGCAAATAGGTGCTTACTGGTGGGAGGGAGTTGGTGGGAGAGAAGTGAACAGGAGTCACAAGTTGTGAGTCACCAGTTAGGGCCTCAGTGCATGTCTGTCTCTGAAAATGTATATGTTCCAAGTGGCTCAGAACATGTCCTTTTTCCATAACAGTACCATCACAGATCTAAGTACCTTGGACAATGACCTGTAGAGTAGGGTGACAGGTAGCAATAGAAATAGGAACCCGGGGCTGGAGAGATGGCTCAGCCGTTCAGAGCACTGACTGCGTTTCCAGATGGTCCTGGTTCTATTCCCAGCACTCCCATAGCTCACAAACATCTGTAACTCCAATTCCAGGAGATCCAGCACCCTCTTTTGACCTCTCTGGGCTCCAGGCGTTAATGTGGTGCACAGACGTATGTGCAGGCCCAACATCCATACAAAAACAAAAACAAAACAAAACAGACAGGTGGGCATATATACCCAGGCCCTGGGAGGCCGGAGACACGGAGACCCAGCCAAGGGATCACCAGAAGATGAGGAGAAGGCCTGAAGCAGACCCTTCCCTTGGAAGGCACACAGCCTGGCTAAGCCTTTGCCTTCAGACCTGAGAGACAGATGTCTGCTGTGCAGCACTCCACAGCCTTAGCGCTAGCATATGATCAGAGCATGTAGCTTATGTGTGTGTGTGCGTGTGTGTGTGTGTGTGTGTGTGTGTGTGTGTGTGTGTGTGTGTGTGTAGGAGGGTCTCCGAGGAGTCCCAGGTCCACGTCAGTGTGGATTAGGTCCTTGAAGGCTGTCTCCTGACAGTGAGTGTGCTGTTAGCCTGTTACCAAGAAGTCTTTTTTTTTAATTAGATATTTTCTTTATTTACATGTCATACAATATCTCCTTTCCCAGTTTCCTCTCCAAAAAAACAAAAAACAAAAAAAAAACTAAACTAAACAAAAAACAAAAACAACAAGAACAAACCCCTGTTCCCTCCCTCCTCTTCCCTCTCCCTGCTTGCCACCCCACCCTCTCCCGCTTATTGGCCCTGGCATTCCCCTTCACAGGGCCAAGGGCCTCTCCTCCCATTGATGACAGACTTGGCCACCCTCTACTATACATATGCTGCTGGAGCCATGAGTCCCACCATGTGTACTCTTTGGTTGATGGTTTAGTCCCTGGGAGCTCTGAGGGTACTAGTTCATAAGAAGTCTTTTTTGAATACTTAGGTGAATCAAATGGTCTTGCTGTGTTTAAAGTTTTCTCAAAAGTAACAGCAATTAAAGAAAAAGAGGCCATGATTCTGAAAGAAAGCAAGGGGGATGGGCACATGGGAGGACCTGACAGAATGAAAGGAAGAAATGATGTAATTATATCATAATCTCAACAAATAAGATTTATTTTTTAAAGTGGCTGAATAATGAAAGGTTCGAAAGTAGATTTTGGACTTACGTTTGCTAAGAAAAGGACCTGGGAGTGGGGGGTGGGGAGGGGGAGTCGTGAAAAAGGAAAGAGGTTTCTCATCCTTATACAAAATGAAGTGTCCTCTGGTGGGCACAAAGGGTTTCATATAGGGTCCATTGGAGGCCCTGAGCCCAGGACTGGTGGCTCAGGGTGGTTAATCTCACACCGAGAGTCTTGCCTGTGCCATTCGAACTTTCACCCACTCTGCTGCTCTCCTTTCCCTTTCTCCGAAGTCCGAGTCCCCCAGGGATCCAGTGATGTTTCTCCCTCCAGGGGATGGTTTCCACAGATCGAGGACCAGTCTCCCAAGGGACAGCAGCAGCACAGCAATAGGGGGACTTCTGGCTTGTTGCCTAGTGTTAAACCAACGTGGTGGTACACCCTTAGAAACACAGGCTCCAACAGCACATTCAGAAAAACAGGAACCATCAATTCATGAGAACCTGAAGAGAAAAATAGTTTAAAGAACCGAGAAGGTGCCACATTATAGTGAAAGAGTGCTGGGTTTTAGAAATTACAGAAATGAGCCACGACAGCCTCCCAGGCCCCACCGAAGCAGTTACACGAGACGTAACCACACACAAACAAGGGTGTTTCTTATAATATCACAGCATTTACAGGCAAAGGAGCTGCTTTCTGAGCATTTCGTGGAAAGTTATTTTAGTCTCGGGACTAGCTTTCCGCCATGAGTATTTTTCAAGGATGTGAAACTTTGCCTTCAAGGTCAGAAGGTGGGGAGCTAGGGGACTGGATATGATCTGTACAGCGGGTCCCTGACTGTAGACCGCCAGCCGGGTGTTCCCTTGCACCGGGGTTCAGGAGTTTACAGGTTCCTGTCCTCTTCTGAAGTAAGGGGGATACTCTTGTGGCCGAGCAGAGCTTGTTTCCACCAGGGGCCTGCAGAACATAGCCATTTCCTACATAAATACTTAGTAATTCTTTTACAGTGAAATGGAAACTGTTACCTAAAGCACAATAGCCCTGCTTATGATGGAAGGCCTTGCTGGCATTCTGAGGTAACTGCTGAAGAGACGTCCAAGTATGAGGCAAACGATGTCCTGACAACAGAAGTGCCCAAGAAGCCACTGCCCCAGGATCTGAGGAAAAGTCAGGACAGAAAGCAGGGCAGCAGTGAGCAGCCCAGGAGAGACAGATGACGAATGCCCAGTGCTGGACCCAGGCCAGGCCCAGGGCAGGCAGGATCCTGGGAGACCACTGGACACTTGGAGAATTAGATTCAAGTGCCTGTGCACTGAAAGGTAGCTAAGCAAAAGCTGGGAGAAAATAGATCTGATTTTTCTGGGTCCCTCAGTAACTGGGGAAATGGAAAGATAGCCTCGCATAAGAATGCACATACCTATGAAACAGAGACCCACACTGCAGAAGACGGGATTTGAAGCTGTGGGGTATGCCAGAAGCTGGAATCTGGACTCGCACTGGAGAGCCATCCTGGGAAGCCACCAGTCAAAGAAGTCTTTCCAGAATGTTCTACCTCGAAGTTGCTTTCTTGAGGACCTGCAAGCTATTAAATTAAGTCCCGTATTCTCCGGCTCTGAGTCTTGAGCCCATGACAGATGTAGACTAGGCTGGTCTCTGGAACATGCATTCTGTGTAATTTCAGAGAGGCATGTACTTGTTTAAATGCTTTGCTCCCTCTGTCTTGAAGCTCTGAATGTATGTAGGATGTACACGTATGTGTGCACCCATGCACAGTGTGTGGTTGCTCAATGGCAGTAGCTCCCTCTAGAACTCTGCTTCTTAGCTCGTCTGGCAGTCTCTGACGGAGCCGGGAGATCACCATCTCAGCTAGAATGGCTGGCTGGTCAGTGAGCTCCCTGGATCTGCCCGTCTCACTCTCCCCCTCAACTCCCCAGCACTGAGATTACAGATGCAAGCCGCCACGCTTGCCTTCTCACACGGGTCTCTCGGATCCAAACTCAGGTCTCCACTGCGCAGCAAGTGCATCGCCCACTGAGCCATCTCCCAGCCCTGTTTTGAAACTTACTTTTTAAACATGGAGTCTCGCACATTCGGGTTGGTTGTTGTTGTTTTGGGTTTTTTGTTTTGTTTTGTTTTGTTTTGTTTTGTTTTGTTTTACCTAGGCTCATGCCTAGAGTAGCCAAGCCAGGACTTGGTTTTAACTCCTTTCTGGATGAGCCTGCATGAAGTTTCTGGTCCTCCGAATCTGCCCTTGGGATCCCCTGCTGAAGGCAGAGCCAGCACAGATGAAGCCAGCAGCCTTTGCAACTTGGACTTCTCACCAGTACATATAGTAACAGCGGCTCCTGCTGATTTATGACATGTGCAG
>JADRCD010103591.1:0-11270 GCA_019843815.1 Montemys delectorum | reverse complement strand
TCTTATATCTACAGTGACGGCCATGTGCATCTCAGGGAGGGTAGTCAACAGCTTGATACTGGCTGGCTGGTCTGGGCTTGCCCAGGTCATAACACCCTGGAGAACGAGAGCATCATCATGTCTGAGCACCTCTAGTGCAACTGTTTTCACCCACCAGCTTTATTTGAAAGCATCATACAGACAAGAACACTTTCTTACTTAAAAGTGAAGAATGTGAAAATCGAGTTCCTTCCGGTTTCTCTGGGCTGGTGACCTGAGCAGACCTTGGGCATAAGCTCCACAGCCAGTCCCACAACACAACACACAGAGGAAGCTCCACTCCCAGGCACTCTGACATGCCCAAGATCAGAGGTGTGGAGGACACAACATCTGTCCCAATACCGGAGTAACTGGGACCAGTGGGACCAGGCACACAGGAACTCCACCAGCCCAGTGGCTCAGGTTCCTTCTAGTCTGTCTAGGCTGGTGTCCTGAGCAGATCTTGGGCGCAAGCTCCGCAGTCAGTCCCAAAACACCCAGAGGAAGCTCCACTCCCAGGTGCTCTAACAAGCCCAGGATCACAGGATCCCAGAATCACAGGATCACAGAGACAGCTTGACTCTCAGGAGTTCTGACACAACCAGGATCACAGGATGGACAGACTCCACTCAGATTTAGCAAGGGCAGGTAGCACTAGAGATAACCAGATGGCGGCGGGGGCGGCGGGGAGAGCAAGGGTAAGAAAATAAACAACACAAAGGTTACTTGGCATCATCAGAACCCAATTCTCCCACCATAGCAAGTCTTAGACACACCATCACATTGAAAAAGCAAGATTCAGATCTAAAATCACGTCTCATGATGATGATACAGGACTTTAAGAAAGATATAAATAGCACCCTCAAAGAAATACAGGAGAACACAGGTAAACAGCTAAAAAGCCCTTCAAGAGGAAACACAAAAATCCCTTAAAGAGCTACAGGAAAACACAATCTAACAGGTAAAGGAAATGAGCAAAACCATATAGAATCTAAAAATGGAAATAGAAACAATAAAAAAATCAGAAAGAGAGATCACCCTGGAGATAGAAAACCTAGGAAAGAAATCAGGAGTCATTGATGCAAGCATCACCAACAGAATATAAGAGATAGAAGAGAGACTCTCAGGGGCAGAAGACACCATAGAAAACATTGACACTACAGTCAAAGAAAATGCAAAAAGCAAAAAGCTCCTAACCCAAACCATCCAGGAAATCCAGGATGTAATGAGAAGAACAAACCTAAGGATAATAGGTATAGAAGAGAGTGAAAACTCCCAATGTAATGGGCCAGTAAATATCTTCAACAAAATTATAGAAGAAAATTTCTCTAACCTAAAGAAAGAGATGCCCATGAACATACAGGAAGCCTACAGAACTCCAGAAAAGAAATTCCTGCCATTACATAATAATCAAAACACCAAATGCACTAAATAAAGAAAGAATTTTAAAAGTAGAAGGGAAAAAGGTCAAGTAACATATAAAGGCAGGCCTATCAGAATTACACCAGACTTCTCACCAGAGACTGTGAAAGCTAGAAGATCCTGGGCAGATGTCATACAGACCCTACAAGAACACAAATGCCAGCCCAGGCTACTATATCCAGCAAAACTCTCAATTGCCATAGATGGAGAAAACAAGATATCCCATGACAAAACAAAATTTACACAATATCTTTCCAAAAATCCAGTCCTACAAAGGATAATAGATGGAAAACATCAATATAAGGAGCAAAACTACACCCTCGAAGAAGCAAGAAAGTAATCTTTCAATAAATCCACACAAACCTAATTCCACCTCTTACAACAAAAACAACAGGAAGTGACAATTACTTTTTCTTAATATTTTAATATGAAAATTAATATTACCAGCATATCCTAATCAATTGAAATCCAAAAATATGAGGAATTAGAAATTTGTTGATTGTCATCCAATGGTCTCTCTAATTTGGTAATTGTAGAAATAGGTCCAATATTGTACAATCTATATACACTTTCAGCTTGTTTGTTTGTGACAGTGTCTTGCTATGTACAACATAAGGGTGTTGAAATCTTGCTTCTCCTATCTCAGCCTCTCTATTAGTAGTATTGTTTATTTCATGTTTTTACACTATACTATGGTTTTCAGAACAGCTTATATATTTCAAAGGCATTTATATACCCAAAAGAAACATAGTCGATTAACTAGGGAGGTTGCTTGTAAGAGAACAACAAAGAGTGAGACTGAATGCTTTGCTTGACGTTTGGAACTCTTGTATCAAGTTTGAAGAAGAGGACTTTATAAGTTACCCTTCCTCTGAGATGAATGCTTCTCCAAATTATCACAGCCAATGAACCAGATTCTTACCCTCACCTAATGTCTATGCCACCCTCCAAGCAGAACCATTGTTCATTGAAACAGTTGGTGAATGACTTTATGGATAGACCATCTTAATACACACACCATTTCTTAAATGAATGAAACCTGTTCTCTGTGGGTTGAGAATAAAGTCACTCACTCAAGTCAAATAGCTTTGACCATAGCAGGAAGTCTGTATCCAAAAATCGTGCCTACAATTTATTCCTTGGTGCAGCAGAACTGTCAACTCTTGGCTTAGGTGTGATGGAGGTAAAATCATTTGGTGATGTGAGGGTCATTGAAGTACAGGCTTATTACAATAAAATTCAGTGTCTAAAAATTGTTCTTATTTTAGGCTTGTACCACAGAAAGAGCCAAGATTTTTTAAACTCTACTAAATACAAAACAAACAAACAAAAGGACTTTATATATTTATGTTCAAGAAAATACTAGTAGTGATGCATTATTTTGAAATATACAGTAACATGTTTGGAGTCACTTAAAATTTATATTGAGAAAAACGTATGTATTTTCACTATTGCTGTAGACGAGGATCTACATAAGACTGTTAAATTGATTGTTGTTTTATATCAAACAACTTTTATAATACTCATTTTTATTGTTATTATATTTTATAAATTTTAAGAAATATGAAAAAAATATATTGTAGGTATTGAAGGGGGGGTCTCCGGGGTACAAAAGGGAAACAAGAATGTGATTTAATTCTATTTACTTAAAAAATGTTTTTAAATGTTAACAAATTCAGATAAATTGAAATCATGTAACTTTTCTCATCATAATGCAATAAAAGTTAAAAAAGGGAAAAAAAAAAAAAAAAGAAAAGAATGTGAATGTTCGGACAGGTGAGTGGGTAAGAGCACTGGTTTCTCTTCTGAAGGTCCTCCATTCAAATCCCAGCAACCACATGGTGGCTCACAAACAACCGCAATGAGATCTGACGCCCTCTTCTGGTGCATCTGAAGACAGCTACACTGTACTTATATATAATAATAAGTAAGTCTTTGGGCTGCAGCAAGCACAGACTGACTGAGCAGAGTAGACCAGAGTGAGTGGGGTCTACTGGTTGACCATAGCAAGCAGAGGTCCTAAAAATTCAATTCCCAACTACATGAAGGCTTACAACCATCTATATGGCTACAGTGTAGTCATATACATAAAATGAATAAATAAATCTTAAAAAAATAAAGAGAATATGAAAGTTCTAAGAATCCCTCACTGGAAATGGTAGAACAGGCCTAGAATCCCATCACAGTAAGGCAGAGGCAGGAAGGTCACTAGCAGCTTGATGCCAGTCTGGTCTACAATGTCAAGTTGCAGGCCTGTTGGGACTACATTACAAGACTAACTCAAAAAAGAAAAAGAAACACAGGGCTGGGGAGATGGCTCAGCAGATCAGACCACCAGCTATTCTTAAGCAAAGGACCTGAGTTCAGTTCCCAGCACACACATGGCAGCTCACAACTGTCTGTAACTCCAGTTCCAGGGCATCTGACACCCTCAGAAGGACACGCATGCCAGGAGAATACATATGTACATAAAAATAAAAAGAAACACAAAGAAGAAAAACAAACACCTGGATTATTTGAGGCAGGAGTGGACAAGAAAAAAGGACACATGCAGCATGCTCAGAGGCGAGCACACATTCACTATACAGACCAGAAAGAAGAACATGGCTGCCAAGATGGCTCAGCAGAGAAAGGTACCTGCCAGTAAACCTGATGACAGTAATTCATTTCCCAGGAACCACATTGTACTGGCTAGTTTTGAGTGTCAACTTGACACAGGCTAGAGTTATCACAGAGAAGTAAACTTCAGTTGGGGAAATGCCTCCATGAGATCCAGCTGTGGGGCATTTTCTCAATCAGTGATCAAAGGGGTGGTGCCATCTCTGGGCTGGAAGTCTTGAGTTCTATAAGAAAGCGGGCTGAGCAAGCCAGGAGAAGCAAGCCAGCAAGGAACATCTCTCCATGGCCTCTGTGTCAGCTCCTGCTTCCTGACCTGCTTGAGTTCTAGTCCTGACTTCCTCTGGTGATCAACAGCCATGTGGAAATAAGCTGAATAAACCCTTTCCTCCCCAACTTGCTTCTTGGTCATGATGTTTGTGCAGAAATAGAAACCCTGACTAAGACACACATGGACAGGGAGAACCAACTCCCACAAACATATATGAAGAAGAATCAGTGGCCCTGTGCTCCGAGCCATTGCACATTTTACTAACAATGCAAGCATGGAGCATGTGCCTATCATCACTTCTAGTGGGAATAGGTTTTGAGGGGGTTTTTGTTGTTGTTGGCTTTTTTTTTTTTTTTTTTTTTTTTTTTTTTTTTTTTTGGTTTTTGAGACAGGGTCACTGGGTTACTCTATTCCCCTGGCTCTCCTGGAACTCACTATATAAACTAGGCTGGCTTCAAATTCGCCTGCATGCACCTCCTGAGTGCTGGAGTTTTTTGCCTGGGCCACTACTTCTGGCAGTATTAAGTTTTATAACACATGAAACAAATCTATTTACAATGAATAAATTCCAAACCTGGCTATTGTACTATCAATTCTTATACATTGTAAATGAGAAAAACAGTTTTCTCTACCAGGAAATCCCTAAGTTTAAAAAAAAAATCAAGGGGCAAGAGAGATGGTTCAGTGTTTCAAAGTACTGGCTACGCTTCCATAGGTCCAGAGTTCAATTCGCAGTAACTTCATGGAGGCTCACAACCATCTATAATGGGATCTGATGCCATTTTTGGACATACAAGTATACATGCAGATAGAGCAAATAAAATAAATAACTCTTTTTAAAAACAATCACACACATACACTACACCAGCAGCACCATCAACAATAAAAAGCCAAAAGCATAATTAATTTTAGTAAAATACTAGAGGCAGCAATCTAAGCCCTATCTTCATTTGCATGAAAATTATTAATAACTTCTCCTTCCTTCTAAATGTAATCTCCCCTTTGAGTCAATCTCTCTATAAAATTTGACTCCTACTTTGATACCTTTGAAAGACAACCTGTTGAAGGCCTTACTGCCATGTACACATGATCAGTTTCAAAAGGTTGTGGTCACGCTCCACTCCTGGCTCCCTCTGTCAGGTACAATGATGATGCAGCACTGAATCCTGCCTAGCACTTAGGAGGCAGAGGTAGGAGGGTCCACATGATCCAAGGCTACCCTGTACTGAACAATGCACTCTAGGACTGCCTGATATTGTTCTAAACAGCCTCCTCACACCCACCTACCAAAAAACAAAAAACAAAAAAACAAAAAAAGCAAGACCTCCAAAACTCCAACCACAAGATTATACTGTTCACTATGTTACATTTCCAGTTTGCCGTGGGAGGAAATGTTTATAAACATTGAGACCCCGTCTAACTAAATAATAACCCCTTTGCTGGGTGTGTTGTGTTGAACCTTTAGTCCCAGTACTCAGGAGGCAGAGGCAGGCAGATCTGTTGAGTTGGAGGCTAGCCTCATATACATAGTTCCAGGACAGCTAGAACTACAGGATAAGACCTTCTGCCAGACAAACAGAACCAACCAACCTCAAGAGTGGATTAATGTTCACTCCATTAGGCTCTTTTACCTATTAAAGTAAAAAAGCATTGAGAGAATGGAGAATAATCAAAAAACACACATTGAGGTTTCTAACATTCACTCAGTTCTCTCCTACAATGGCTCAGCAGCTGGCCATCTCACAAGTCTGAGTACACAAGAGAAAAATCTCTTGCATAAACCTGCAGGCAGTATTCAGTGGGAATCTGGTGTCATAATGCTGAGACAAACATGAGCAATGTCCTCAAGAACCACAGTCATGGCCAGTCCTGTCTTTGTTCCCAATGGTCCTAGGATCCCCACCATCCCTCTCCAGGGCATCATATGGCCCCATAGGAAAACTATGGAGAACAGAGATTCTCTACATAGTCAGGTGTGCTGCTGCCAGGTCAAGAAATGCTGCCACTGCTCTAGCCCTGTTTCCTCTGACAAGACACACAGCCCAGGAAGGTCCCAGGAGAACTATGTTCAGTGCAAGCCACACCCTGTTCTGTTTAGCACCTGGGGTGAGGTGTCCCAAATCCTTGTAGACACTATCAGAAAAAGAATCATATGGAGAACAGCTGTGTCAATAGCTTCACTCGGCAAGAGAGCACAGCTCCACTGTGCTGCCCAATCAAGGAGTGTAGGCCCATCTCCTGTTGTCACAGCAAGTGAGAGTGTAGGAATGGCTCTCCTGGCTTCCACAGGGGGTGAATTGAAGAAGGACATCATACACATATCCTAGCCAGCAGATTGCCTCTAAGCACATCTGTAGAGTATTTCCCTAATTAATCATCTTTAGGAGGATTCATCCCAATGTTGGCAGTGCTACTGACAGGCTTGTGGTCCTGAGTGGTATAAGAAACCTAACTGAGGAAGCCATGGAGAATGAGCCATAAAGAATTACCAAACCTCCATGGCCTCTGCTTCAGTTTCTTCCTCAGCCTCCTTTGATAGACTATAACCTAGGAGTCCTTTCTTCTAAATATCTTTTTGGCTGTAGTCTTTTAACACAGGATAAGAACGCACACTAACACACATATTTGTAGCCAACCTATATTATGTGATAAATATTAGTTCTCAAGTCTCTCCAAATATCCAGAAATGAGATCAAGCTGGACGGTGGAATTTCTGACAGTTCAATAAAAGCCATTGCACCCCAGGACCTCCTGAAACCAGTTCTCATCATCCAAAAGGAATCTTTATCCTTGTTTTTGATACTGTCATAATATTACAATGTACTCTATTTACTAGATACATTCTAGAACAAATAAACACAGATTATCTAACTCAAATATACTTAATAGATACTGGTTTTTATTCTTGTCAGAAATCTGCTAAATGTAATGTTAAATGTTTTAGTTTACTATAATAAACAGAGACTCCCAAATCCTGACAGTCAATCCCCACTGCCCAAGATAGCTGAGTGACATGGGCACAGTGACAAGACTGCCTAGAGTGTGGTATGATAACCACTTAGTTAACCACTAAGTTCCATTGCCTTGCCTGCTGCCAGGGCTTGGCCTAAACTGTGGACAAACAGAGGATACCCAGGGAGTTAATTGTCTCATATTGCCTAAGACAAGTGGGTCATCTCTCCTACATTCCTCCACGCCCCCACCTAGGAAAAAGCTTCTCATCTCTGGGCCTGATAGCCAGACTACCTCTGTCCAAGCATGATCGAATTGTCCACTGCAGGTCCCACCAGATGGATGATTCTTTTGTCTCAAACAAAACCCAATCGAGCTGACAAGGTAGCTAGAGCTGTGGCTCTTTGGGGCCTGGACTCACTCACCACAGAACATTCTTATACTCCTCTAAGGACAACACTTCTTTGACATCCTCCCTCATAAATAACACTAACTGTCAATTCTTTTGTCTTCTGATTCAGCCCCTGACCTCGGCATACCTACTCCTTAGTGTTGCCCAACCTGGCCGCTTTAAAGATTCCTATCTATGGGTACTCCTGGAACTAACTCACAATTGCCACTTACAGCTTTTCCAATGACTCTGTCAAGTAAATTTACTTCACGTTTCACCAGCTGCCCTGATTCTGGTGTTACCATGACACCATACCTTTTCTCTATTACTCTTAACTATAAACTTAAGGTATTCCTCATACTAAACTATAGAATAAACTATCATATTCATGTGGTCAAATTTTCCAGTTTCCTTTACATTGTCTTTGTCTTTTAAATGTAAAGTTAAAATGTGTCTCATCATAATATATATATGTGTATATATATATATACACACAGATACACACACATATATGTGTGTATATATATGTATATATATATACATATATATCTGAATATATATGTATATATATATACACATATATATTCAGACTCCCAGATAAAAGAAAAAAGACCTTTTTACTTCTTCTGTTGCATGAAAGGTTTTTGTCATCCCTAAATTCATCGTAAAGATTGTTCATGCTGTTAACAGATTTATCTCTCTTGTAAACTTTTAAGCTCCAGAAAACCCCCTTAGATCTACTTCTCATCGACCAATCATACTCCATCTAGATAAATACACCTACCAAACAATAGCTTAAGTTTTTCCTTGTTGCCTTTTCCAGAAGGTGGGATTCCTCTCATGTTCCTTGGGATTGGGACACATCTTACCCCAACCACCAACCCCTAAGGGTTTCAAATGTATACCTAAGAATATTTCTTCTTCTCTCCCTCAAATATACATAAGTGTTCCCACATCTTGCTAAATCCAAGCCTTTACTCATTATCTACATCCAGGACAGCTGCAGAGAACCAACCCACAGATACACCAGTCCCTGCTTTCACAGACAGAGTTGCTTCTACTGGACCTGCCCCTTCCTACCCACAGATGGTCCCACAAATCCTGGAACTCAAGGGAACAACCAACTCTCCTAAGACTGGGCCAACACTCCATCCCGATTTTCTTTGGTTTCCCTGATATGTCACCTCAAGGTCAGCAGGAATCAGGTAAAGATCACAAGGACCTATGCCTGCTTTACCATCAAGTCTTTCTAGTTTCTCCTTCTTAAAATTTAACCAAAATGGAGGAATGTTAGCATTCCTTCTGGGTTCCACACAACAGTTATCTAGCAATAGCAAAGTAGGCTTGACTTGGTATAAAAGAAGCTGTTAGTCCCCACTTTGCTCTCTCTGACACTTCTATCTGATTCTTTTCTCCCCCTAACTACTTTTTCCCTCTTTCCCCTTACCTCTCCCTCTCCCTCTCCATGTTTTCTGACTACCATCTCCTCTCTCTTTCTCCCTTTCTTTCTCTCCATCTTTCTCTATCTCTACTCCCTTCTCAACTCCACTTCCCATGCCCTTAAATAAATTCTATTCTACACTATACCCATACTATGTCTGGAACCTCAGGGAAGGGATGTGTCAGCATGGGCCTGTCTGCTTAGGCCCCCTCCAACAACCTCATGATACTCTGCTCTACAAAATATACCCTGGTCTTAAAACACACACACACACACACACACACACACACACAATCTACTTCTTCCTCTGTTTGCTCTGGTCTCTTCTAGATTCCTCTAGATATTCTCTCTATAATAAAAAACTTTAATCATAACAAGGAACAGTAATATCAGCAGTTTCTTTACTGTGCCCCCTCAAATACCGTAAGCAAACAAACAAACAAACAAAAATCAAAACATTTCCAGCAAAAACAGGAAGAAGACAAGTATATCCACATTTTCTACTTTCATTCAATATGGTAATGTTTTAGCTAGAACAATAAGACAAGAGAAGAAAACAAAAGGGAGGCCAATAGGAAAGAGAAGCCAGAGTTTCCTCATTTGCAGACACTATGAAAAGTCTATACTCAGAGACCCCAAGACTCCTCCAGAAATGTCTGAGAACTGGTAATCTTCCAGCAAATTGACAGGCGACAAAGTTAACATGGAAAGAAAAATCACTACTCTTCCTATACAGTAATAAACAAAGTGAAGAAGGATCAGGAAAGCTCTCCTACTCACAGGAGCCTCGAACACCACCCTGAAGGGGCCTGATGAACATGATACATGCTTTCATTCCAAGCAGGCATCGGTTTTCAGATCTCAGAGTTCAAGGCCAACCTGGTCTACAGAGCAAGGTCTCCCTAAGGCTCTCACACAATGAAATCCTATTTCAAACAAACAAACAAAAAACTCAAACAAACAAACAAAAAAAACTACCACCAACAAACAATACTTGGCGTAAGGGGCTGGAGTGGTGGCTTAGCAGGTCAGAGCAATTAATGCTCTTGCAGAGGACCCTAGTTGGGTTACTAATGCCTACACAACATCTCACAACCTCTGGCCTCTACCAGCCAGCACCAACCATCAACTAACAGAGGCACACACATATATAAAATGAAAAGTATATCTTAAAAAAGAATACCTAGGAGTAAACCTGAGCTTGTATGAAAACAATCTCTATGATGAAAACTTTGAAACACTGACAGGTCCTGCAGAGATGGCTTAGCAGAAGACTTGAGTTCAGTGCCCGCAACCCCAATGCCCACAGCTTATAGTCATCTGCAACTACAGTTTTGAAGGGACCTGACACCCTCTTGTGACCTCCACAGGCAGCAGATACACATGGATTACACATGCACATATGCACAGAGAACACTCATACATATAAAATAATTAAGCCTTAAAAAATGTAAGAAGAGGGAAAAATTAAGTGTGGTGGTGCAAACCTTTGACCTGAGCACATCGGAAACCAATATAGGTGGATTTATCTGGGGACTTACAGGACAGCCAGGTCTGCACAGGGGGATACTGTCTCATCACCACCAACAACAAAAAGATGGAATCAGAATTCATATGAGGGTCACTCTTGCTACTCATCGACCAGACTCACCTTGTGAATATCCCAAGTTGAAATCTTGGTCAGAGAAGTCACCATACAGACAACTGACCCACCTTGTCTGCTTCTTGTTAAGCCACTCTCTGAGATATAACATGCACATGCCCGAACTCCTGCAAGGAAACCCCAACAATATGTAGACACAAGACACTCAAGGGGCATCTCAACTGAAGGAGGTGTGTTTCCTTTCCCTCTGCCTTGTAGAAGGCTTGGACAATAGTGTAGAAAGGATGGAGTGAGGCAGCCAAGCACACTGCAGGTTGGTAAGATGTTCAGATACATTTATTTTTTAATCTGTTTCTATAGATACAAAATGGGTACTAGGGGTTGAGGCTGTCACTCGGTGGTTCGAGTGGTCAGTTCTGTTTTTAGAGGACCATAAACCATAACCTGGTACTCATTTGGAGGCTGAAGGATCCAAAGTTCATGGTCATTGGTGTTTGCTACATGAAGGGTTTGAGGGCAGCCTTTGGTACATGAGATTCTGTCTTAAGAAAGAAAT
>JADRCD010103590.1:0-10324 GCA_019843815.1 Montemys delectorum | reverse complement strand
CTCTCTCTCTCTCTCTCTCTCTCTCTCTCTCTCTCTCTCTCTCTCTCCATATCCCCCCCCTCTCTCACACACACCCCTCTCTCTCTCCTCCCCCTCACTTGTGTATATAATGTGAATTCAACTCAGGGCCTCACACATACTGAGTACTGGGCAAGTTCTGTATCACTGAGCTACATCTCCAGACCTTACTCAAATCTTCTCTAACTCACCCTGTCACTTAATTTATTGAATATCTGGAACTCTTACTTCATATTTATTGATGCCAATTGAATTCCTTCCTGCCCTCCCAGCATTCTCCCATGGGGTATCCATGGACTCAGAGGATCCCTGAAGCAGTGTACTACGCCATAAAGGAGCACTGAGAGTAGAAAGTCAGAATTCAGGAAGCTGAGCCATTTGGAGTCTCTCATCTGGTCATTTGATTAGGTTTGTATAGTACCATCATCCCCCAGTCTGCACACTTCATCTGCCTCATGAAACACTTCACCTAGATTATCTTAAGCAGCCTTCATGTCTAAAAATCCCACAATATTTTTGACTGAAGTTCAGCAGTTGGGAGTATGATTAGGCAAGTAGGTAAGTGAGCCAGCAATGCATCTTCATTACCAAGGAGAATTTTTGCTTTAAAGGATCCCAACTCTACTCTCAAATTCAAGGATTAATATCTAAGAGAACACTAATTCAATCAAAGTTTCGCTCTTTTATTAAAGTAAGTGTTCATTGACAAATCAGGGTGCTTCTTTATTTTCTTGTTTACTGTATTATACTCTACTCATGGCGTATTCAAAGGGACATGCAATCTCTGGCCTTTACCCAATGCAAAATCAACAGAGAAGGTGAGTAAATGCCACTGAGGCATTACACCACCTTCCATCCCCATGGGTGACACTTCACCTGGTGCACTTGCCCCAAATCTGTTCCAGAACAACAATCATGTAAGTCCCTCTCTTGGGAACAGATTTCCAACTTCTTTCCCTAGACCCACCGAGCCTGCATCCCTCCAGAGTAGCACCAAGGCATTCTGCATGCTTCATAAGCTCCCCAAGTGTTTCAATGGGAGTTTGGGAACCCAAATTTAGGAGTCTGGTTCCAGATATACAGTTCTGCTGGCTCCCACGCCCCAGAGGTTCCTCGTCACTGTTTGGTTGAAAGGGTAACCCCATCTGTCGTCTAAATAAAAAGTGATTCTGAGAAGGGGTTTGCTAGTGAGAAGCATCTATCTACCCCTGCAGCAACTTCTTCCGGCTGCACTCATGTGCACACCTGCATATCCCTTCCCTAATTTTCCAGCAGAACCCTCTGTGAATAATTGCGGTTTTGCTAATTGAATCTGAGAGCACCTGTTTCTTAATCAATATTAATGTATTGCATGGACACGGAATTTGTAATGAATCATTCTAGAGGGGGATTATTAGATCTGAATAAAAGGAAAAAGATGAGAGAAGACAGAGGAGGCATTTACTTTCCCTCTGCAGCCTGGTAGTCTGTGAACTGAATGCTAGCTGGGGAGATGCTGGACAACATGGTGGCCAGATCAGCGGGAAGAACCAAGGGGCCCCGGATCTCCATAAGGCTGATAGTTGAGGGGTTTCTGTCAGCTTATGTTTGTCTTACCTTCTGGAAAATGAAAAACAGCTGGCATAATCTATCAGCTGCTAGTGAACCTCTCCCTGCTCAGTTTACGCTGGAAGCTTCTTTTTTTACAATCCTTCTAATTTACCTTCTAGCATGTTCTATATCAAATGTCTATTCATTGAGTCTCCATTACAGAGCAAGAGCAAATAGGGGTGTCCTACTCATGTCTATTTCCTGTGCCTCATAGAGAATGAGAAACCATGGGTACTTTATAACTTTGAGTTGAACAAATGATTGAGCACTGTATTATGTCCTCTGTGTAAAGGTGTTCGATGTGATTTTACAGAGACCAAGGCTATTACTATCCAGTCAAGGTATATTATTTGTAACCCCACCTAAATTGGCAGAAGAAACCCTTCTAACTAAGTATGAAATCCTTTAAACCCTCATCACCTGGATGACTCATCCAATGGCCTCATCCTTAGGACCATGTCTGCAACTGTAAGCAGAGCCGATCAAGCTAGCTTTGCACCAAACACTGGGGCCGAGGGACTAAAGGCCCCATCTTTCACCTTCCTCTGATTCATCAGCCAAGTTAGTGGAGAGCCTCCTACTAGGCTTCTCCCATGAGGAAGCCTATTCCACAATAACATTTCCTTGTAAGACTGGCTCAAGCTGACCAAAATTTCACAATAAGGCAGCATAGAAATGAAGCCTCCATCATCATTGAGATAGGAATATTCTTTCCAAATATTGTGTGTTCTTTATCCAAGAAAGCTCTCTCCATTATCATTATCGCGGGGAAAAAAAAGTGCTCAAGGAACCAAGATCTGAGCAAAGCGAATGTATATTCCTAAAAGAGCTTTTCCTTCCAAATCATGAGCCAACTTTGCCCTGCAACATGCAAGACGCCGCCATAATAGTCTTTGTTCATTAAAAATGCTCTTATCTGCAATCTGACCTTTCATTCCTTTCTATGCTTCGTCAGAAGACTGCTTTATAATATTTAGGGGCCTCTGCATACATTTTGTTATCCCTTACTATATGTTCTTTATATTTCTCAAGCCATAAAACAGTCTGAAATATTTTTTTTTTGATCTCTCAGGCAACTTCCCTCAAAGCCGACTCAATACCCCCACCTATTTGTTTCACAGAACCACAAATTTGTGTGTTCAAAGCCAAGTTAATGATCTCATTCTCAAACCAAAGTATCCTTCCATTTCCCTGTCTCGATGGTTGTTATTATTAACCGTATAACTATAAACCAAAAGCAAAAAAAAAAACAAACAAAAAAAACCAAAAAACAAAAAACAAAACAACAACAACAAAAAAAAACCACTTGAGTATCCCCACCCATCCCCTCTCTTCTGTCATTTTAAAACCCATAATCTGTCATTTAAAGCCCATAATCTGGACATGAGTCGTCCGGTAGCCATGCCCTCTGCCTTTGAGCTCCACATATGAGCATCTAATTACTAACTGCCTAGAGCTTTCTCTGTCTGCCAGCATCCACTCTACCCAATCCTAGCCAGTCCTAAAATGATAGGAACAGCCAGAATTCATTGGCTGCAACTGGCATAGAAGTGGCCTGATTCCTTTCCCCAGCCCCAGCCCACATACTCAAACACTGACCTAATGCAATAGCCACTTGCCACGTAAGGCTACTGAGCACCTGGATTATTCCAGGCGCAAACGAGAACTGAAATTTTAATTTTAGCCAATTTGTTAAAGTTTGTTATTACTATTTTTACAGATTTTTATTAAACTCATTCTTGACAGCTTCATACATGAGTGTAAAGCATTCTGATTCTTCTCACACTACACAATCTCTTATCTCCCTCCACCTGACAGCCCATCAATTCCCTTTTCTACTGCCATATCATCATGGTTTATTTTATGACTGACTGATCTTAACCAGGACTATCTATATGATGACTGCCAGAACCTGGTAAGGTGCCCAGTAGGTACATGATCAAAGACAATGACTGCCCACGCGAATTCATCAATAGCCTATAAACAGTTCAACAGAGAGGGATAGGGCCCCATGGGCTCCTCCCCAATTCATGATTGACTGTTGACGGGCTGTCTTAAAAGCGGAGCTGCTAAGAGATCATGTCTGCAATGGCTGTGTTGTTCCCATAAGGTAGCATTTTTGCAGCCTTTCCTCCTATCTTCCAGTTCTTACATTCCTTTCATCCCTTCTTTCATACTGTTCGCTGAGCCTTAGACAGAATGGTGCAAATATCCTGTTTAGGTGTGAGCACTCACCTATCACTTACTCTCAGGACCTGGAGCAGCCGCGCATCTCTGCATTCATGCCAGTCCATTACTAGAAAGAAGTTCTCTAGTTAAGGCTAAGAGTGGAACTTTTCTATGAATGTAAACATCTAAGTTTAAAAGCTTTCATTTTAACCATTGTTGTGAGGAGGTTGGTACTCTAAATTTAGTATATGAATCTGTCCTTCAACTATAAACTTTATGAACTATAGACACAGATCAAGTATTTCTAAGGTGTGGTGCTCAAATTGAGATGTGCTAGGGAACAAAAGCACTGAATTTTGATGAGTTAGTGTAAAATTGCATGCAAAATATCTCATCAATAATTTGTGAGTACCCATTCAAATAATCCTTAGGAATTATTGAACTATATAATATGTATTCTTAAGACAGAGTTTCCCTGTCTGCCCTCTGTAACATGGCCCTATAAAATTTCCAATGGCAAATGTGACTGACTGCATCAATCTATATAGAAGGACTATCTATATGCTGCTGTATGGTGTGTGTTCTAGCACGATCAAAGTCCAATTATCCATGGCAGTTAAGTAACCATCTTACTTCCTCCCGCTCCCTGCCTCACATAGTCTTCCTCCATTAGTGGTTCATGAGATCTTGAATTGCTGTGTTGGGATCAAGGGCTCAGCTATAGGGCAACACAGCCTAAGACAACTATTCCTCCTTCAGCACTGGAAGAATGGGGTTCTCTGTGTCTCACTTAATATTTGGGTCATAGTCAAACCTTCCTGACTAGGTTTCAAAGCCTTCCAACTAATCATGAAAACAGCTAATATATTCTAAGGTCCTGCATAATTGACCTGCCCTACCAGCCCCACCCTGACATTTCTCCTCCCTTACCTCTATCAGTGGCACCTCTCCTTTTGCATTTCTAAGTCCTGTAAGACGGGGTCATATTTACTGTCGTCTGCATACATACTTTTTCCAAATCCCCCCTGTTCATCCTCCAGAGCCCCGTTTAAGTGTCACTTGCTTAGAAACAAAAGACCTTCAGCTTGTAGACAAAACCAAGTCAAGCATCCTAGAGAGATATTCTTAGCATCCTTATTAGTATCACATGATTGTAGATTGCCTCTCTCCATCATTGAAGTGCACACTTGATAAAACCCCTTTGTTTAAAACCTATGACCTGACATACAGTAAATATCCTGTATGTGCAGAATAAATAAAATAACAATGGAGTCTCTGTGCTACATTTGACTCTCTTTGTTTAAGAGAAGAATATGTAGATTAAACTATCATCCATCCTCCTACTTCTACCTCCCAAGTGCTGGGCTTACATGTGTGAGCTCTTGGGTTCCTTTCCTAACTGTCTTTTAAGGGCAAACAGTGTTCTTTATCCATCCTCTTGTATTCTGCATGACTTAAAGTTTTTAAGAGTAGATCCAAAAGTCAGTTGTGAGCCAAAATGCCAGCTTTATTCATAAGGAGTAAAAATGTATTGGAGGAGCTGGGCAGTGGTGGCGCACACCTTTAATCCCAGCACTTGGGAGGCAGAGGCAGGCAGATTTCTGAGTTCGAGGCCAGCCTGGTCTACAGAGTGAGTTCCAAGACAGCCGGGGCTATACAGAGAAACCTTGTCTCGGAAAAAAAAAAATGTATTGAAGAACATGAGGACATGGCTATGCCACAGAGTGATTTGAGAATAACATCTGCTCTGTCTCTACAAATCTGACTTACCTTTCTTTTTGTATTAAAAAAAATGCCTTCCTTCTTATTATCATAATTCAATAAAAAATGATGATTTAACAATCTAATGGTTGGAACAATAAAGTCCTTACAAAAAGGACTTTAATTTTGTTCAATAAATACAATTTCAACATCATGAAACCGGGCAGTGGTGGCACATGCTTTCAATCCCAGCACTTGGGAGGCAGAGGCAGGCGGATTTTTGAGTTCGAGGCCAGCCTGGTCTACAGAGTGAGTTCCAGGACAGCCAGGGATACACAGAGAAACCCTGTCTCGAAAAACTAAAAAAACAAAACAAAACAAAACAAACAAACAAAAACATCATGAGAGACTCTTAGGATATCTCACTCGCTTTACCAATGACTGGTAAAAGATTTTGTCAGTGAAGCTGATAGTGTTGCACATCGACAGAAGTTTAGGGAACCCTGATGGATTGCATTTCTATGAAGGAGACAGTTAAGAACATTTTAATTATTTCCACAAGTAATATGGATCTAAACTATGCACCTAACCTCAGAAATGAGAACTCTTTACCGTGAAAATCTTGAACAGCCAAGAGAAGAAACCAAAGGATGCCTCATCCGTGGGCAGGGAATATGGTGCATACTTCCT
Source organism: Montemys delectorum (assembly GCA_019843815.1). Classification (NCBI taxonomy): domain Eukaryota; kingdom Metazoa; phylum Chordata; class Mammalia; order Rodentia; family Muridae; genus Montemys; species Montemys delectorum. Next base: position 4,156 of record JADRCD010103590.1, on the reverse strand, counting down.
AGGTTCCAAATCAGACGATAAAACTCTTTTGTATACAGGAATAAGAGAACAGCAAGGCCAGACCAGAGCATTTCTCTGGAAAGATTCCTCGCTTGTGAATCATGAGGCATGGGAAAGGTGTTCCTCTGTGCTTGAGACCCACTCTGTCACCTGTAAGAGAGCGGCAGTGAACATCATTGATGGAAGGGTTGAATGAATTCGAGATATGTAAGCACTTGAGGCCATGCTAGGAAAGCTCCATATTTGAAGAACCTTAACTGCTCCTTAGCTGGCTGGAACCCTGTTTTCTTTCCTCATCCTTTTGAAAAGAAAAAGAAAAATTATTCATGATCTGAAAAAAGACCTAGGCTCTTGTCCATAGCCTTGATCCTATAAAATGGCCCCAAATGAAAGAAATAAGGCTTCCACCTACACCTCACACCAACTCCACAGTCTATTGCCACTCTACTGGTGGACCATGATCATTAAACAGATTGATGTGCAGGCTGGTGGGACAGGGCAAGAGGTGGGATTCCAATTAAAAATGTGCTAATGTCCTTTGAAAATTCATAAGTAACAGTGAAGGATCCAGTTTGGTGGTTGGGCGCTGACAGCCTGACAGTTTCACCGGCTGAACTCCTTTGAAAAAGTAACTCTAAAACGTGCATAAATGCACCTTTTGTATTTTAAGTCACACAGGCAAGGCAACATGATTATTCATGACTTTGGAGAATGTTCTGACGACAGGAGGACATTGAGTCCCAGCCCTATATCAAATTAATAAGAGGCACCAAGCATCAAAGAGAACAAACAAGCAGGGCTCCTTCTCCATAGGAGGAGAGAAAGGTCTGTGCTTTGAAATGTGCTGGGGCCTGTGGTGTCACTTATGAAAAGGCAGGTGTCTGTTTGGGGCTAGTAGCTGATAAGTATGCTCAGGCAGAGGCTGCCAGGGAGATAGGATGCTCTACCAACAACAGAGCAGGTTTTGATTTGCTTTGTGTTACAAGTAGCAACTGGAAGGCTGGGAGTTCTGAAATGAGGAAGGGAAAACGTATCCAAGACAACTGAAACACAGACAAAAAAAACTGTAGAATCAGGGGCAAGGGCAAACAGAAGCAGAAGCTATGGTAGTATCTACGATTTATTGGGGGTACATCCTGCACCATCATACGTGACATGAGATCTCCAAGGAAGGTACTGTTATTGTTCCATATAGGGAGAAACTGAAGCACTAAGCTGTTCAGCAGTTACCTCGTAGTCATGTGACTGAGGAGCAGAATCAAGATCTGGACTTTTGGATACATGTAATCTAGCTCTACAGACACAATGTACTCTCTGTGTGATATACCACCATGCAGAAATCTCATAGCCTCTCCATGAGAGTGTGTGTCTTTTCTCTAGATGTCTGCTTCCTCCTTCTACTTCTCAGACAGAGCAAAGCCAGCCCACAGCTCCTGACTATGCCTATCTCATTTAAGAGGCAAGTCCAAACTGAATCTTTTAGTAAATGGTAAGAGTAGCCAACCCCTCAGTCTGGGATCTGGGATTGAGTGGAACCCTTACAGCCAGGAGTAGGACCACAGAGCTCCTTTGTCCTCTTGAGCACTCCCCACACTAAACACATTTTGCTTTTGGTGGCCCTGCTTCTTTGTGGCCTCACACATCACAGCCTCTCACCAGGTCAGTTGTTCAGTATGTACTGGGTACAAGGCAATATGGTAGACAGGTAGAAAGTGGGAAAGCAACCAAAACCCTGACCCAGCCTCTCAAAAATGTTTAGCTTCCAGGAAGAGATCTCGTAGGTAATGCAGATACTGAAGTATGTGCTGCAATATATCAGATGTGGAAATTCAGGAAAGGCCAAGGACTGTGAGTGTTCAGACAGACAGACAGACAGACAGACAGGCAGACAGACAGAACCTGATTCACCCTCCCTAGATGCTCTTCGGATTGTTCTGTTGATAACAGGGAGGCAGAAAAAGCACAGATGTTGGAGGAAAATGTCTAAAGTTCCATTGTGTTCCGTGACTTCTCCAAGCTGCATCACCCTCTCTGAGCCTCGATGTCCTCAATGTGGAGTGTGCACAGCACTGCTCCTCTCTCAGGGCTGTTCAGAGAATTAAATTACATACCTGTTAGCTGGTTGATCAAGTAAAACAAAAAGTTGCTGCCGTGATTTTCCCCTTCGGCCTTCTTCTCAGTGATTATTTCAGCCCTTACCTACATTTAACTCGTTCACCTTTTCCATGTGCCTGGTTCTCCCTCTTCTCTATTTGCAAATTCTTCCAGCACTTAGTCCACATTCTAGCCCCCTTAATTACCGAGACAGCAAGGCTTAGAAATATGTATCAAGTCCAAGGGTCAGAAGCCTTATTTTATGCCATTTTCTGATCCATTATCATTCAGCATTTTCATTGTAAAATAGTAACTACACTCTGGTATTCATGTTCATTTCCCTGAATATTCATTTTGTAGATGTATATGAGTACACTCTGTTACTCTCTTCAGACACACCAGAAGAGGACATTGGATCTCATTACAGATGGTTGTGAGCCACCATATGGTTGCTGGGAATTGAACTCAGGACCTCTGGAAGTGCTCTTAATCACTCAGCCATCTCCCTAGCCCCCAAATATTCATTTATACTTACTTTGTATTTATTACATTTGCACATCTATAAAGTAAATGTGAAAAGAACAAAAGCCCACAGGATTGATGTTGATGATCCAGTGATGTTTCTGCATCCTAGTAGCAGGAACAAAACACTACTGATGGAATGATCAGTAACTACTACTGCCTAATGTTCAGTAGTAATCACTTTACGTCGGACTTGTTCTAAGCATCTTCACATGATTAACTCACTTAATTTCACTTAATCACTAAGCAGCAGCCACTATAGCTCCCCACTTTTTATAGACGGAGAAAACAAGGACCAGACACATTGAGTTGTTCTGAGAATGGAACAGAAGAAAGGCAGAAAATGGAAGGCTAGGATTTTAGATAGTAATGGATCCCTGATACTGAGCCATATGACAAGCTACCCTGTGAGAGGCTTTGTCGAGATTGGTGAGATGCAGTGCCTGCTTCTGCTGCAGAGATGTCTGTCAGGAACCAGAATTAATATTAATATTCACCAGCTCCACTGGCTGAGTTCCAGCCCACTGATTTCAACCTTTAATCCCCTGGCTGCAAGACCCAGGACCTAGGAAAATGTGGTAAATGAACTAGGGAAGAGCTAGGCTGGCTAAAATTGACCTTCTAAAACAGGAAACATAACAGATAAGGCTGTAACATATGGGACAGTTGCCCCTGGAAAAAGGGGTGTTGGTAGAACTTCCAAGACTTCCAAGCGTATGACTACTGAGTTTTCTGAAATGTCAGTGGGTCCCCACATCTATTATAGCCATTGCAGACCAGGCACTCCACACAAGGAGTGCCCTGAACTGACTGTCCAGATGATAGCATAGGGTGAAGACTCTGCAATGGGCAAGCCTAGGGACAAGGTTTCATCACCTCTGAGCTCTGTGATTATGGACAGGTCAGTTGTCCACCTTGCGCCTCAAGTTTCACATCTAAGGGGTGAATGCAACAGCAGTCAAGCTGTATACAGCTCATGGAAACACTGTTGATCCTCTGACATGTGTTCAATGCTGGGTCTAGGAAGTATTCACTGGCCTTTACAAATATTAACATCCTTGTGGGGTTTTTTTTTTTTTTTTTGGTTTTGGTTGTTTTATTATTTTGACCTTTCATGGGGGGCTGATGGGAGTTATCTTATGTCTTTGGTTTAATGGTTTCTTCTGCCAAATGTAGAGAGGAACTCAGGATGCTATAGACTCAGCTGGAAACTCGCTGTTCTCCATGGGTAGCTAAGATTTAGAGCATATAAGAAGCCATTCCCTAAAAGCTTTTGGTTTCTGGGGGGCAAACACATTTTCAATGTTCAACTACTGTGCATCCGTATACATTACACCAGACAGATACTCCCAGGTAGCCTTGGGAGAAGAGAAAATCATAAAAAATTAGAAGAGCTATTTTAAAAGGTTTTACCTTTCTTCCTGTAAAAAAAAATAATGAAGATATATGTTCTTAGACTTGGAAAGAAGCCTCCAAAATATTTCCTGTCTAGCCTTGCTGCATCAGATCCTCTACCAATTGGCCTTAAAAAAAAAAAAAA
>JADRCD010103586.1:3448-29175 GCA_019843815.1 Montemys delectorum | reverse complement strand
CCAAGCACTGTAGCAGGTGTAGAGGACGTAGAGCCTGTTCTCTTAAGGAGTGAGGTAAGAGCTAAGGAAGTACGGTCTCGGATTCTGTTACAACATGGAGAGTACAGTGAAGAGGAGTCACGGGAGGCTTAGTTGTCTCTGGGATGTCACAGGCCTAAAGGGTGTGAATATTCTTTAGGTGGGGTACTGGGTAACATTTCAGGAGCAAAGACACAACAGTGTACAAAGTTCCTGGGGAAAAAAGTAGCCTTCTGCGGCTATTGTATGGGGTCCACGTCCCGTCATTCATGGTTGGCAGTGAGATTGCATGAGGGTGAAAGTCTGCTGTTGTGAAGCCCATTTTTGTCAAACTAAGAAGTTTTCGTATTTTCCTGTGCGCAGTGGCAGCTTCTGATGGCTTTTTTTTTTTTTTGGTTTTTCGAGACAGGGTCTCTCTGTGTAGCCTTGGCTGTCCTGGAACTCACTCTGTAAACCAGGCTGGCCCTGAACTCAGAAATCCGCCTGCCTCTGCCTCCCAAGTGCTGGGATTAAAGGCGTGCGCCACTATCGCACGGCTCTGATGGCTTTTAATATTAATGTGTTCAAGATTCTATTGCTACCAGAAGGTTATTTAGAGAGAAGCCACAGATGAGGTTAGCTGGGGAGCTACTTCAGAGGTCCCAGCTTAAAACAATATTCATAATAAACAGTTCAGGTTAATGAGTCAGAGGGTAAGAACTGAGAACTGGCATAACTGAGTCTCCTAGGGCTGCTTACATTTCTAGAGTTAGAAGCTCGAATAGAGTGGGAACTGGTTTGTGAGGCCCAACCCCTGACAGGAGCTGTGGACAGCTGCTGGCTTCAGCAGAAGACAATAAAGGTGTGGCTCCTGAAGCACCAGAAAACCTCCAGAGTCAATTATCCTGGGCCTGCAGGGCTCACAGAGACTGAAGCACCAACCAGACAGCATGCAGGGGCTGGACCTAGGCCCTTGCACATATGTAGCAAATATACTGTGTGGTCTTCATGCGGGCTCCATAACAACTGGAGTAGGTACTTCTCTGATTCCGACTCTCTTGCCCACCTTTGGATCCCTTTCCCTAGCTGGGCTGCCGTCTCTGGCCTCAGTGGGAAACGATGAGCTAGTCTTGATACAACTTGATGTGCCTGAGCAGGTTGGTTCCCCAGGGGTGGGGAGGGGTGCCCCTTCTCAGCAGAGAAGGGGAGGAGAGGAGAAAGGGGAGCTATGAAAGTGATCTAAAGTGAATGAATAAATTAATGAAAAAAATGTTGCTCCTGGTAGGTCCACCATGTTCCAGGAATATCTCCACACCCAGGAGTGTGTGTGTGTGTGTGTGTGTGTGTGTGTGTGTGTGTATGCACACACACACACACACACACATATGGGCAGAACAAATTGGAGTGCAGAACAAGAGGAAGGGAAGTTGTGCATGGGTTTGGACTGACTTTTTTTCTCTCTCTGTGTTGTGTGTGTGTGACTATAATCAAAGTTCATACCTTATATGAAATTCTCAAAGAAGAAATTGATCTGGTGTATGTACTCTGTTATAAAATCAGAACAATGTACCGTGATCCACCATGTTTATTTCTGTAGCAAAATGTGAATAGACACCCAAATGGAATGGAGAAGATCAATAGCCTTACATTAAATTAGATCAGATGCTACCAAATGAGGTGTGGTGAGATTTTATTATCAAATGGGTTTTGAAAATTTTTCATCAGTGCATTTTGGGTTGGACATGGCAGTGGAGGGATCCAGTGTGGCGTGGCATCCACACTGAAGACACTATATAGGTTGCTGGTCTGTCTAAATGTTGAAGCTTGGCATTGCGTGGTGCTGGTCCCACCTCAGGTTGTCTTTTGCTGGGTAGTGGATAGTGATGGGGAGGTGCACTGTTATGATCTGAAGGCAGATTAACTTGGCATTTATTGTGTTAGATAGCTGATACTGTTCTAAATACGCTGTGGAGTATCTCACCCAATCCTTAAAGCAACTTGCTGAGGTAGTCAATTTTTCCATCTTAGAGGTAAGAAAATTGAGTCTTACAGATGTAGAAAAACACAGGCTGATGTCTAAGCATTGCTTCTTGGATGTCTGGCTTTGCTTATTGTTACTATTTATTATTATTATTATCTCAAAGTCTGTACCAGTCTTCATAGGTACCGGAGGGGACTCTGAGCAGTGTTCCCTGGAGGCTCTTGTCCACCCCACCAGCCAAGGATCATACTTATAGACATGGCATCTGTGAGCATTGTATGCTCACACACTACTAGCATCCAGACATGGACGAACGTCCTGCCCTGAAGAATATGTAGGAGCATGACACAGGGAATCTTGATGGGTCTGTGTGGAGGCAGCTAAGGCTTTGGTAGGGGAATTGTGCGTTCTTGTGGCAAAAGAATCAAGTATTGTTGGAGAGTTCATAGAGAAGGGCTGAGGAGGAGGGTGGAAGAGACTTAGAGCCTGAGGGAGGTTTTTCTGTGAGCCATCCAGCCATTGAAATGGTTGTAGACTTGCTAGAAATCCTGCTGACAGGCAGTCCAGGCTTGCTTTGATCCGCCCACATGCTAGTGGGTGCAGTGCACCTAGTTCAGCGTCTAGAGGAAATGAAAAGTCATTTGAAAGTAAAGTCACTTGAAGGGTAGGTAAGCAATTTCTTGAGGATTTGCCATCATCTGAGAACTTGCAGGTAGACCTGAAGTGAGAAGACAGACAGCATTTAAGGTAATTCCTTTTGCTCTGTTTCTTTGTCTTTCTTCCATCCTTTTGTTTTAAAGACTTTTCCCTATTTGGTCACCTATTTAGAAAGCTGGAAGTTGGGGAATACCCAGAAATCCTGGCCATTGGAATTCAGAGCAAGTTTTAACATTGACCACATTCTGAAGGGGACTGAAGGAGAACTGGCAACCGGTGCCTCTCTCTCAACTCTCCCAAGAAAGTAGTGTAATGAGACAGCTGAGTGGAACTAGCCCAAGGTTTCTGCTCTGTGGCATTCTGGAATTGTGCTTAGTTTTAAGAAGACATGGTTGGGGCAGGCGGGAGCTTGGAAAGACAGGCCCCCATCAGAGGGCTGCAGATCTGGGATTCAAGGTCTTAGCTAGGATAGAGAATGGGTGAGTGCAGAGCAAGGCTTTTTCTTGTGTCTTGGCCCTTCCAAGAGCCTGGCAGGAGCAGGTATGTGATTGAGGAGTTCCAGGTAAACCTGCTCATCTTTGCTTCCCTTACTGCACGTACCAGCTTGGGCAATGCGAATGGATGAAGTTACTCAGAAATGGACGCCATGTTACCCCATTTTATTTTTAAAGAAACCTTACTTGGAAAAAAGAAGTTTCATGAATAGAAAAAAAAATGGCCCTTCAGAGTGACATATAGATATTATTCAAGTTCACCTGTTATTAATGTTTTACTCCATTCAGTCTGGTAGCTATGGTAATTTCTGTTCTGAAATTACCTGAGGGCATCTTTCATAGACCTTTGCCTCGAAATATTTCATTGTGTATTCCCTGAGAATTGGGATGTTCTCTCTTACATACCTCAGTGGCTATCAGCTACTATATATACTTTAACCTACTGTCTGCATCCATTTTTACTTGATGATTAGTGTCTTAAATTTTTTTAGATTTATTTTTTTTCTATATTATGTGCATGAGTGCTTTGCCTACTTGTCTGTATGCATTCTTGATGCCTTCAAAGGTTAGTAGAAGTCAAGTCCCCTGGGACTGGAGTTGTAGATGGTTGTGAGCCACCTTTCAAGTCCTGGGATCTGAACTCGGGTCTTCTTCAAGAGCGACAAGTGCTCTTAACCACTGAGCCATCTCTCCTACCCCTTAGTGTCCTGTCTGTAAGAAGAGGTTTATTGGAGTGTAATTGACACTTGCATTTAAAAGGTACAGTTTGTTTTGATACATATACACCCATTAAGCTATCACTGTAATCAAGACAATGAACAATGAATATACCCACTCCCCAAAGTTCAACTGATTTCCTCCAGCCCCAAATTGAAAACTTAGGTTCTTTAGCAGTCACTAAGAGACTAAGTCAGGTTTTAATTTTTTTTTTTTTTTTTTTTGCCAGTCTCATGAGTAACATCATCCCAAGATAGTTTTATTTTACATTTTGCTTATGCTTGAAATTGAACATTTCTTTAATATGTTTAAGGACTGTAGGTATTTCTTATGAGTTACCATTATTGGCTCATTTTCTATAGTTTTTTTTTTAACTTCTTTTTCCTGTGTTATTTGAAATTTCCCCCTAGTGTTGTTTTGTGTGTCTATGATTGATGCTGCAGAAGTTCTCAGTTTGCTCTTTGGCTTTCTTGTGCCGTTTCTATCCACGTAAGTCTGTCGAGTAGGGAGGGTACCAAAGTTCTTTAGTTACACCAAGATTTTGAGTCATAATTAGAAAGTCTGTGTGTGCAGCCATGATTCCTCCTGTCCTTTACTTTTGTTGTTTCTTTGTTTTGTTTTATTTTGCTTTTAATGTTTTAAAATTGTGGTGCACTTGGTAGATAGTCTTGTACATTGATACAATTTTACATTTTCCCAAATGCCTGCGTAGTAACGCCAGCCCTGTGCTAGTCCATTGGGCAGTCTGCTCATTCCTAACCCGCTAGTTGCCGGCCTTGGCCTTTAGTGGACACAGCTTTTATATCTTATGAGCGGGTCCCTCCACACTGCTCATTTGTCACTGTTTTCCGACATGTTCTGATGTGTTTGCTAATCTTGAGAGCTCTGGGGATATCTTTTGTACTTCCATACCAAAGCTTTTTTACTTTTTGTTTTTTGTTTGTTTGCTTTTTGTTTTTTTTTTCTTCAGCCAGGGTTTCTCTGTCTGTATAGCCCTGGCTGTCCTGAAACTCACTCTCTAGACAAGGCTGGCCTCAAACTCACAGAGATCTGCTTGCCTCTGCAAAAGCATTTTTATTGAGGTTTTTGATGGTCCAATGAAGGAAAGTAGTTTTCAGAAATTGTAATTTTGTTTCATATAAGCTTTTGAATGCTTAAGTTTATTTTTTAAATATTTTGTTTTCATGGATTTTCCATAGTATTTTTTTTCTAATTGTCAATTACTTCTTCTAGTTATTATTGTGGATATGAGTATATTTATATGTTAGTTGTTTTTACCATTGATTGCAGTATAACTGTTTCTAGAAACCCTCACAGTATCAGAAAACAGTTAGTTTTACTTCAGCCTTCAGTTGTTTCATTTAGGCTACTTGTATTGACTAACTAATAACCATTGAGATTGTGGGCATCATGGCTTTTTAAATTAATATATTACTATCACACAGATGCATGTGTCTTGCTTTGGTTGGACCCATCCTCTCTATTTTACCTTCTCATTCCTTCCTGGACCTCAGGCTTCTCTCCCTTCCCTAATAATCTAGATCTTTTCTACTCCACCCTACCCCCACCCTCTTTTGTTTTTCAAGACATGGTTTCTCTATGTAGCCCTGGCTGTTCTAGAACTTGCTCTGTAAACCAGGTTGGCCTTAGACTCAGAGACCTCCTCGCCGCCACCACCTTCTCCTCCTCCTCCTCCTCCTCTTCCTCCTCCTCCTCCTCCTCCTTCTCCCAAGTACTAGAATTAAAGGGGTGCATCACCATACCTGGTCTCTCCTCTACTTTGAAGTTGTTACTTGTTGTCACAATGAGAGAAAATGTACATTTTGCTTAACACAATGACCTTCCGTTCTTTTGACAGGATTGTGTTCTTTCTGGCGGATACTGCTCCATTGTGTATCTAAACCACATCTGTATATCTGTTAATCTGTCACTCTGGGGCTGATTATAGAACTTGGATATTGTGAGAAGTGTGTCTGTAAACATGAGAGGTGTAGGCAGCCTAGCTTTACTTCTGACATCATTGTATCAAACAAAATGACCTAGGCACAGAGAGACAAACGTTTTCTTGCATTGCGTTGCTTACTAAGTCAGTTACAACATTTGATTTTTAAAAAATCAGTAATTTTAGTGCAGTTTGACTTGAGGAATGGGGGTAAGTGTCTTACTTTTCACTCTTGAACTAGACTGGATGAAAGACAGGAAATGAAGTCTATGTGGTAGGGAACCAGGAGTTGGAGTTTTCCCATTTTGTTTTATTATTTTTCACAAGCATCATTCATTGCCTCCTTGTCAAAGTCTCATTGCTTTTCTGAGGACTCATTAGCTCATTTTGAAGTGATGGAGGGAACATGTCAGCTTGATCCTCAATCAGCCACCCTTTCTCCTCCTTCCTCAGTCTCACGGCGAGCCCAGCCTCTCCCCAGTGCTCTGTGAAATGATCCAAACTCGAGGTAACAATTGTTTTTCTCTCTCCCCTCTTTAGGTACATGGCTTCTTCCTACTCTCAGCCTAGAAGAATAAACCCTTAGACTGTGGGGAGCTGAGCCAGGCAAGCCAAAGGCAGCCTTGAGCCCTCCCTTGCCTGCCCTCCCCTGCGGGGGCCAGGATGCTGAAGAAGCAATCTGCAGGGCTTGTGCTTTGGGGTGCTATCATCTTCGTGGGCTGGAATGCCCTGCTGCTCCTCTTCTTCTGGACCCGCCCTGCACCTGGCCGGCTGCCCTCAGACAGCGCCCTTGGTGATGACCCTGCCAGCCTCACCCGGGAGGTCATCCACCTGGCGGAGGACGCGGAGGCGGAGTTGGAGCGGCAGCGGGGACTGTTGCAGCAAATCAAGGAGCATTATGCTTTGTGGAGGCAGAGGTGGAAAGTTCCAACTGTGGCCCCTCCAGCCTGGCCCCGCGCGCCTGTGACCCCCTCACCAACACAGATCCCCATCCTGGTCATTGCCTGTGACCGCAGCACTGTCCGGCGGTGCTTGGATAAGTTGTTGCACTATCGGCCCTCAGCTGAGCGTTTCCCCATTATTGTCAGTCAGGACTGTGGGCATGAAGAGACAGCACAGGTGATTGCTTCCTATGGCACTGCAGTCACACACATCCGGCAGCCAGACCTGAGTAACATTGCCGTGCAGCCAGACCACCGCAAATTCCAGGGTTACTACAAGATTGCCAGGCACTACCGCTGGGCACTAGGCCAGATCTTCAACAAGTTCAAGTTCCCGGCCGCTGTGGTAGTGGAGGATGATCTGGAAGTGGCACCGGACTTCTTTGAGTACTTCCAGGCCACCTACCCACTGCTGAGAACAGACCCCTCCCTATGGTGTGTGTCTGCTTGGAATGACAATGGCAAGGAGCAGATGGTAGACTCAAGCAAACCTGAGCTGCTCTATCGAACAGACTTTTTTCCTGGCCTTGGATGGCTGCTGTTGGCTGATCTGTGGGCAGAGCTGGAGCCCAAGTGGCCCAAGGCCTTCTGGGACGACTGGATGCGCAGACCTGAGCAGCGGAAGGGACGGGCTTGTATTCGTCCAGAAATTTCAAGAACTATGACCTTTGGTCGCAAGGGTGTGAGCAATGGGCAGTTCTTTGACCAGCATCTTAAGTTCATCAAGCTGAACCAGCAGTTCGTGCCCTTCACCCAGTTGGACCTGTCATACCTGCAGCGGGAGGCCTATGACCGGGACTTCCTTGCCCAGGTCTATGGTGCCCCCCAGCTACAGGTGGAGAAAGTGAGGACCAATGATCGGAAGGAGCTGGGGGAGGTGCGGGTACAATATACTAGCAGAGACAGCTTCAAGGCCTTTGCTAAGGCCCTGGGTGTCATGGATGACCTCAAGTCTGGTGTCCCCAGGGCTGGCTACCGTGGCATTGTCACTTTCCAGTTCCGGGGCCGACGTGTCCACCTGGCACCCCCACAGACATGGACTGGCTATGATCCTAGCTGGAATTAGCAGCACCTGCCTTTCCCTCCTGCCTTTCTCCTTGCTGTATGGTGAGCCGAGGCAGGCCTGCAGGCCCTGGGCTATCCCATCCTGCCAGTGTCTCCCTCTCCCTCTTGGATCTGTAGATCTTCCCTTTTGGTCCTGGCCATCCCCCAAGTGGCATTCTAGTGCACAAATCATAGGATGAGGGTTATACTCCTGGTGTCAAGGGAGTATTGTGTGGTATGTTTGGGGCATATTGAACAAGAAACCACTGTGTGGTATGGGGAGGGCTGGGCCTGTTGGGGCCAGGCTTGTAGTGTCCTGAGTTCTCTCTAAGGGCATCTGTGGAGAGCTTGGCAGCTCCAGCTCTCCTCACCAGGCCTCCCGACCTTAATCTGGCTCCTGTAAGTCTGTGAGCCCACTATCTATGTACCTATCCCCCCTTTCTCCACCTTCCTCCAGTGTGGGGCCTGATTATGGAAGAGGGAATGGATTTGTGGTCAGATGAGACTAACCAAAGGGATTCATTGTCAGAGTTAGCGTGGACTGCGGGGTTGCTGGGGTCACTGCCGCCTGGCTTCTCTTCCTGCTGACTCTGCTCTTCTTGTCCTGCAGCTGCTCAGTGTGCTGTTGGGAGATGGAAAGTAGGAACAGAAGCAAGACTTCTCCCATGGTGGAGCCAGTGGTCAGGAGTGGTGGCAGGTGGAAAGCCTGTGCTTGGGCACCCCCTCATCTTGCCCATGGCCCGCTCTCTTCTGGAAGTTAGTTCCCTGCACATTCTTTAGGAGGACTCAGTGCTAGCCTAGTGGAAGACAGTGGGCTCCATGCCTCTTTTCCCCTGGGGTTTGCTTCAGAGGCTCCTCACTGAGGGCTTGTTCCTGATGGCCCTCTCAGCAGAGACACCAGCAGCTGAGACCAGGACGCCTGGGGCCCTGAGTTGGCCCCTGTCCTCTGCCTTTCCCAGCATCCCACACCTTCCCAGGCCAAGACGCGGGGGTGGGCTGGAGAGAAATCTGCGTGTCCTTGTTTGTTGCCTGACTTTAGTTTCATGGAAGAAAATGGAATCTACAGAATTATTTTCAAAAATAAAGTAAAGGCTGAATTGCTGAAAAATAAGTGTGTGTGTGTGTGTGTGTGTCCTAGGGAAGGAGGTGAAGGGGTGGGGAAGAGGTTGGCAAAGGGAGAGAGTAAAGTCTACAGGAAAGAGCTAGACACATGGGAAAGCAAGTGGACACCTCAAGGAAAGATAATGACAAGAAAAGTAGGGTTGGGGGGAGTTTGGGGGGCAGGGACAGTTGAGGATGGAGCCAGGTGAGGTGGCAAGGTTAGCTTGTGAGGAGGGCCCTAGGTTGCGGGCCTGCTGTTAATCTCAAGCTAGCCACAGGCCCCTTGGTTGGCAAGTAGGTCTGGGAGTGGTGTGCAAAACAAAAATGACAAAACCCTGGCATCTAAACCCTCCAAGTTGTGCTGCGTACCCTTTGCTGGCTTGGGCAGCACCTGTTGGGCAACTCTGCATGCTGCCTGTGAACCAGGGTTTGCAGTGCATATGGGGCAGCACCTAAGGCTCCTCCTGGCTGGGATAGTGAGAAGACCATTCATACTGACAACCAGAGCACATCTGTCCCACCCTCGGTGTTTACTGAAATTTGACTCCTGTCACAGGTGGCAGCACTCTGCTTGTGCATAGGTACAAGTGTATGTACTTTTATGGGAGTCTTATTCCTGAGGATACTGTCCATGTTATTTATTGAGACAGGGCCTCCTACTGGCAGAGAACCTACCCATTATACTAGGCTGCCTGGCCAGTGACCCAGCCCAAGGGCCCACCAGTCTCCATCCCCCCCAGTGCTTCCATAACTGGTGCCTTGGGGTGGAACTCAGGTTCTCTTGCTTGTATTGCAAGAACTCTATTAGCAGATACCTTCCGAGCACTGACTTATGACAAAGTCAAATTTGGATCTTGCCACTGGTGGTAGAGATCACTGGGTAAGCTCTATCCAGAAGGGAAGAAGTGGGAGCTAATGGCCTTGTTTGGGGGCTTAGGGATGCAGACCGTAGAGTGGAATTCGTCTCATACATCTCAGCCTTTTACTTTGTGGCCTTGGTTGTGTCTTGCCTTGTTGCCCTGAGGTGGATTATTTAACCTGTATTTTGATTCTAAAAGGAGATGGTCCGTTGTTTGTAGCTATAGACACAGGGATTGGAGAGGAGACACATCGCTGACCATTGAGTTTGGAGCAGTTTGTCCCGTTCGTGGTCTCAGCAGTAATGAATTTAGCAGTCCCTGGCCATGCACTCTGTGTAGCCCTGGCTGTCCTGGAACTCACTCTGTAGACCAGGCTGGTCTCGAACTCAGAAATCTGCCTGCCTCTGCCTCCCGAGTGCTGGGATGTGTGCCACGCAAAGGCGTGCACCACGTACTTTGTTCTGAGTACTGCCGGTACTGTTTCTGCAGTCTCACCAAAGGAGAGAGGCAGAACTTGATCAGGCCCGCAGGGATGGTTGGGGCAGACCCAGGATATGAACGGATACATGCTGTAAACAACAGAGAGACTGGTTATATAAAGGACAGATACTAGTCTATCCTTTAGCGCCTTCTTCAACACCCCTCCCCAGCCTCATTTGACCCCAAGGCAGCAGGCGATGCCAGACTTCCAGACTCTGCAGCTGGTGGTCTCCCGCCCTGGATGCTGGATGGCTTAGAGTGAGCCCAGGGAATATAGAGCAAGACGAGGAGGCAGGGGATAACCTGAGGCCCACTAAAGCTGCACGGATACTTTAAAAACAGCCTGGGCTTCTCAGTTTTGCCTTTTGGAGGTCTCTTCGTAATCTGTTTACTTTTGAAGTATGTCCCCCAAGGGGTCTGCTTGCTGCTTGTTGAGGCATTCTTGAAGGTCACGTATGCGGAGTTGACTAGGAACCCCAGTGCTCCCGTGGAAACCAAGCGGACATGGAAACCAAGCCGGCTGAAAACTCCATGCTGTGAAATGCCATGCTTTCCGTTTAGATATTCCACGGTCACCCTGAGGTCACTTATGCCCATTCACTCGTGACTCCCAGGGCTGAAGTACCACTCTCTATGCCTTCCATATGCCCTTGCCTTCTTCACTAGGTTCCGTTGACATCTCATTTGTAGAGTAACTCACCATAGCGTAGACAGATGTATTGGCTGTGGCCTTTGTAGAAGTTAGGCGTTTCTTCCTCGCAGCTCCATGCTCCGGGAAATAAGACTCAGACTCAAAATATACTTACAAATGCCTTGGCCATCTACCTAGGCTCTTCTCTGACTAGATCATAACAACCCAGTTAGTCTACATTCTGCCACGTGGCTGGTGACCTGTGCTCGGATCTGTCTCATCACTCCTTCCTGAGCCAATCTCTGTAGTCTGGCACTATCCCAGAATCCTTTCTGCCTCTGCGATGTCCCACCTCCTGTTTCCTGGCTGGCTAAGCTATAGGCCATCAGACTTATTACTGGCAGGTGCCACATCCATATAGACACAAGATGTTCTCTCTGCAGGTCTCTGTGGCAAGGCTTCTGAGTATTCAGGAGACTTCCCCATCTGACCCCTGTTGGGTGAGTTCCCAGAACTGAAGCCCTTAGGAAACACTGAGAGGGTGGGAATTAGAAAGCGATCGCCATGCTTGGTTGAAAACTCTTACTCAGAATGTCTTCTCCCTTCATTACATATTCATTTTATAAAGACAAAACAGATTACAATAACAGCTATACTTTTTTTTTTACCAGAGTTTTGAAAATTTGCTCACTTTACATGCCAATATCAACCCCTCCTGCTCCCAGTACCCCCTCATGTAGACACCCCCACTTCTCACCCCATACTCCACACATGAAGTCACTGAAGAACTAGGTACATCCTCTCCCACTGAGGCCAGACAAGGTGGCCCAGTTCTTTACCAATTTATACCATGGTGCAGGATCCTACCAGACTTCCTTCTCACACTAATAGAACATTTATTTGCCAACAAATCCATAAAGTTCTGCAAATACTTAGCTTATATAAGTTTACATAACTAACAAATTTATGCAACATAATACTCCCCTCATTCTAAAGAAATATGGGTTTCAGGCTTCCAGGTGGGGATTGTGTAGCGGCAGGTGATTTGCTGCCCAGGAGTCCGTGGCCCTGTTTTCTACCCAGCACACTTGCCTAGCCTGGACAAATTGCAGGGAGTTTATGTTTGGAAGCAGAAGTTAGAGTCCCTTTCAGCTAAGGGATCAAGTGCCATGTCCTATTCCCTGAGACTCAGAGACCAAGCCTGGCTGCACAGATTATCCAGATGTGATGGGCCTGAGCTGGAGTCTTCACTGGGCGCACTGTCTACACGTCTCCCTCTGGATCACACAGTGGTCCTGCCAACACTTTGTCTTTGAGGTCAGGATAGTAATATCTCTGGAAGCTTATGAAGATGATCTAATATGTGGAAGCGACATAAAGAAGAGCCCTGTGGAAGGAAATCTGTCGCTTTCTTTTCCCAGTGTTCACCTTGGTTTCTCCCACTTTTAGGCCTCATACCTTTGCATAAGTTTAAAGGAAGCTGAGTGGCAGCCCTAGAGGCTGTGTAAGTGGCACCGAGGTTGGTCTGCTTTGCCACACCGCCAACCCTTTGCTCATTTGAAGCATGGCTTTTCTTACTAAAACTGTAAGTGACTAAGAACTAGATTTAGTTGCCTACAACAGGAAATATGGATCTTAAGAAATGAAAGCTAGGGGCTGGAGAGACGGCTGATCAGTTAGGAGTATGTACTGCCCAGGCCAGTTCAGTTCCTAGCACCTACACCAGGCAGCTTCCCTGTACCTCCAGTTCTAAGGGATTTGACTCCCTGTGCTTCCTGGGGCACCTACATGCATGTGCTACCATACACGTACACATACACATATACTCAGGCACACGCACAGTCAACGAAACAAACCTTAAAAAACAACAGAGGCGGAGGTGATGTAGGCCTGGCATAGTGGCTTCTGATGTCATCAGGGCCTCAGATACCTCATGTGTCCATCTCACCCGCCTTAGCTCGAGGCCTCCATTCTAGGTGTCATTCCTTGTCTGCCAGAGTTTCAGTTACCACACACATTAGGCTGGGAGAAAGGAAGACAGGTCAGAGGAGGGCCTGCAGTCAGTGCCTGATTGAAGGCTCATGGCCACTAACAACACGCAGGTATGCTACCATCGAAAGAGATTGCGAAAGAAATCCACCCGCTAAATTGATTTTTTTAGTTAAACTTTCCTACATTACTAAGGAAAGCAGGAGTGAAGGTTATGCATTGAGAATCCCGTCTGACCTGGAAAAGGCAAAATTTGACTTTCTGAAACCCTTACTGTGTTCTGCGAGAATTGTCCTGCCATGGTGGTGCAGCTTTCTCAGCATCACACACGAGTAAGTGTTCTTAAAGGCCACACACATCTACAGACATGCCGACTGACAGGCACACACAGCTGAGCCAAGGAATCATCTTCAACGTGCAGCTCTTGGCTCGCCTTCCAAGATGGATCTAGGCATCGGGAAAGGGGAAAGGAGGGCAAACAGTTCTTCACAGGCTTGACACCAGTGCTCATATCACCACACACACACACACACACACACACACACACACACACACACACACACTCCAGTCACTAGAACTTAGCCTGGGTCCCACATTGCAGGCAAAGTGGGGAATGGAGTCTCAGCTTGCCCATGGTGTGTTCAGCTACTGTGGAAAACGGGGAGAATGGTTAGTAGGCAGGCAGCATTCGTGAGTATGGAGATATGCTCACATAATTCTTGGGAATGTAATTATATTTCAAAGTTGCTACTTAGGAAAGAGGAAGAACTCAGGCCCTGGGATGAGTGGCCAAGACCCTCCATCCCTCCAGAAGACAACAATAAGCACACACTGGGAACAGCTGCCCCCATCCTACCCAAAGCTGCAACAGAAGTTAAGCTGTGTGTACGCAAAGTTAGGTTGTTGAAGGTCCATTAGTCCCTTTATGCCACCATAACAAAATAGGAGACACGGATCGTCTAGGAAGTAGAGGTTTATTTTGGCTCGAGATTTGGAAGGTTCACGTCTAAGCTGGGCCACTCTGCTGCCTGGTTGGTAGGATGCATGTCACTGTGAGTGCTCACATCTCCAGCTAGGGAGCAGACAGATGAGATGGGCTAGGGTCCTACAGCTCGCTTTGGGGAGCACAACTCCAAGTGAACGTAGACCTCCACAGGCTTCCTCACACCAGCGCACCACTCTGGGGACCAAGTGTTTTACATATGGCTCTCTGGAGGGTGTCTGATGTCCAGCTACAACAACAACAACAACAACAACAACACAACAATAACAACAACAACAACAACGAAGCTTGTGTGATTTCTGCCTGGTTTGCTTATAACAGTAGTTCTTAACCTTCCCAAAGCTGCTACCCTTTAATACCATTCTTCATGTGGTGGTGACACCCAACCATAAAATGATTTCAATGCTGCTTCATAACTTATTTTGCTACTGTTGTAAATCGTAATGTAAATATCCGATGCGCAGGATATCTGGTATGCAAGCCCCACAGCAGTTGTGAGGGCTGGTTGAGAACCTCTGGCTTAGAACCTTGGGCTGAAAGCTAAGCTTGTAAGAAATCTCACTGCTTTGGGGCCACCTCCCTGGAGAGGCCAGATGGGATGGCTGGTGGGCAGAAGCATCTGCTGCCTTGTGAGTGAACCATCTTCGATATTTAGTCCTGTGGAGCCTTTTGAAACTCCAAGCCTGGGCCAATATCTACTACCACTTGGTGTAAAGCAACAGTTAGCCAGTCAAGCCCTTCCTTAATGTTTACCCCAGGACTAGCACAATTAATGGTTATTTTTAGCTGCTATGTTTAAAAGTATTTGATAAGTTAAAATAGTAACCGGTTGGAGTTCTTTGCTTTCATGTTCTGTCCTTGAAGTGCAGAAGTCTCTGCAACCAGAACAGAATGCTTAAACAAATATTTGGAGGATAAGAATTTCCAGACATTTACTGGTCAGTACCCAAGGGTGAGTATGGGGTTCTCAGTGATGTTCAATATATTACTAAGGTAGAAATTATCTTTGAATTAATGGATAGGAATATTACTTTATTCACCCCCAAATTTTGACAATTTTATGTTTGAAGTATTTTTTAAAGTTTTTATTATGAGAATTTAAACCCATAGGGAAATCGAAAGATTAGTGACCCACATTTCTTCCACCGAGATAATACAAGAATCAATACTTTGTCATGTGCCAGCTACATGCCCATTATACCCGTGCTCCTTTATCTGTCCCATCAAATACAAGGTCACAGGACAAATCTTTTAAAAACAATTTTTAAAATTAATTAATTCACACACGGGGCCCTGGTTTTCTCTGTGGCATTTTCACATATGTTTGCCATCATTCGTTGTTCTTACACACAACCCCGCCTCCCCCTTCTCTGCTTCGTTCACCCACCCCTCTGCCATCTTCCAAACCTCCCTTCTTCTGTGCTCACAGGCCCTGAGTCCAGTGGTTCTCAACTTCTGGGGTGTGAACTCCATCGGTGCGGGGAGGGGGCAAACGGCCCCTTTCACAGGGGTCACATATCAGATAACCTGCATATCACATATTTACATTACGATTCATAGCAGTAGCAAAATTACAGATATGAAGTCTCAGGGAAAATAATTTAATGGTTGGGGGGTCGCCACCACATGAGGAGCTGTGTTAAAGGGTCGCGCCATTAGGAAGGCTGAGACCCACTGCCTTCCTATTCCGTTACCCCCACTTCTCCCGTTACCCCCACTTCTCCCGCTCTTAAGGTCTTTTCCCTTTTTCTCAGGTCATGGTTTTCTTTCTTTCAACACACGCATGCGCATACATAAATCAATGTTCCACATGAGAGGAAAGACAGTTTTTGTCTTTCTGAGTCTGGCTCATTTCGTGTAGCATAACAATCTCCAGCTCTGTTTACTTCACCCTGAGTGTCATGATTTAATTTTTTTTTTCAGCTAAAGGAAATTCCATTGTATGCGCACATCACATTTCCCGTATGTGTTCATCTGCTTCATTTCTCAGCTATTGTAGATAGCGCAGCCACAATACGGACGTACTGGTATCTCTGAGGTATGTAAACCCAGAATCCTTCACGTTTATATCAAGGAGTGACACAGCCGAGTCATATTTTAATTCTATTTACAATAAATCGTTCACACTCCCGCAAGTGCAGTATAAGACACACCATGTATTCCCACACCACCCCTAGCATTTGTTTGCCTGGTGATATAGCCCTTTTGACCTGGGTGAGAAAGGACATCAAAGCAGTTTTACTTTGCGTTTCCTGCTGGCTGAGGATGTTGACATCACAAACATTTTGAAGTATCTGCTAGTCACTTGAGTCTTCTTTGGGGTCGTGTCTATCCAGAGCTTTACCCCATTTACTGATTGGATGATGGTGGGGTGCTTGCTACTTTTCATCAGTTCTCTATTCATAGTTTAGTAACCATAAAGTAATGCGTTAACTCCGATACCACTGTAAAATGTAGTAAATTAGAAGTAGATGAAACTCATTCATAATTTCACTTCCTAGATTCATTTTTAATCTAGGAATACTAAACACGCGTATAGTTGGACTTTGGTCTTCGTTAGGCAGGAGTGCCCTCTAGTGGTAGCTTGAAAATTGCACTAGTTGGGAATTTGCAAGGTCTCTGGCGAGGTTTGGTTGAATTGATTAGACTCAGAGTTTCTGAAAATGCTGAAGATACTGATGTCCCGCCCCCGGGGCTTCCATCCATTATAATGACTGCCTGTCTCCCCTCCTGGTCTGGCAGCTCTACAAGTCACTCAGAGGGCTCACACACTGAAGTCAGTACCTCTCTTCCCTGGTAGAGCAGATAATTGTTCCCCCCAGCCCCCAGATTCTTTTTCTTCTTCTTCAGTTTGTCCTTCTTGCCCCTCCCTCCAGTTATATCCTGTCTTATGTATATGTCATACCTTCTAGTACTTATGATACAGTTTACTCTTGGCATTTTTTGACCTACCGACTTTGGCCCTATTGTCAACTAGTACACTCAAGCATCCACATTTATATAGGTCTCTATGATTGATATTCTAAAACACTTTTAAAATACTTTCTTTTTCTCACAAAGTTAGGAGCAATAAAAAGACTCTAATCATGTCACTCAGAAGCTATTGACTGGAAAGACACAGGCAGGAAGCTGCACGCTTTCTGTAAGCCTGCCTTCCCAGGCAGTTCAAACAGCGATGACACTTCACAGACTTTGAGTTGATCTGACGTGTTCCTCCATTTGTTGGTATGCAAGAATAGGAACAATTCTTTCTCTGGGAGAATAAATGAATAAAGTTATTGTAGTTTATAACTTCCAAGACTTATTGTACAAACCTGTCAGGAGGAAGTAAGAGGGAATATTTGTCGCTGTGCTGAGCACACAGTGAGCCAGCAGGAAGAGGAGAATAATCTGTGATCTGGTGGTAAGAGGACCATCTACATGTCTAGTCTCCATTTGCCCAGGGGAGAACACCAGGATCCACCCAGTTCCCTTCACTAGTTTATGCTTTCTTTTGTATTCTCTCTTCCCCAAATCCTGTTGTCAGCTCAGAACAGGGAAGGAAGGCACGTCTCTTTTTGGAAGCACAGGCTACCTCACTGTGGGGCAGGGAGGTCCAATGTACCTGCTGAGCTCACCTGGGAACAGTTTCTGCCTTTCACCCTTGATCACCCCATAGTGTAAAAAAATCGATCAAAGTGGAGGTTGAGAACCATATTGATGGAGTCCTATCATTCAGTTTGGAATGTGGGCTCCCCTGAGAGGGGCAAGAAATACACACAATTCAAGGTAAGATAACATTAAACTTTTAATCACAGACTCCTGGGGTCCCTTGAGGCTTTGCTTTACTGGCAAGCTTATGCTGAATCCTAGAGGTCGAGGCACCCAGCAGACCATGATATCAGGAGGCTGCAGTGCCTTCAGAGTCTAGGGAGGAGCACCCTGCCCTCTCCCCTGCACCTCCATCTTTTTCCTAATAATGAAATCTAAGCATTTTAGAGACAATGTGGTGAAAATGTGTAAAAGGTCACCCATAGCCCCTGCACTTTAATTACTGATAACATTTTTTGTTTTTCATTATTTCTCTGCAAGAATTTAAAGACCATTATCATGGGGACTGGAGAGTTGGCTCAGTGGTTAAAGTATGTACTGGTCTTGCAGAGGACCAAGTTCTCTTCTCAGCATCATGTTGGGTGGCTCACAACTGCCAGCAACTCCAGCTCCAGGGGATCTGATGTCCTTTTCTGGACTCCATGGGCCCTGAAGGCAGTTACTTGCCCATACCATGCGCAGAGGCAGAAGCACACAATAAGTTGAAATCTTAGATGAAAACAGTTATCATTATCGCAGAGTTAATTATGTGGTTCTTTTCCTTATGAGAAAAGAAGCTGCAGTGAGCACCAAACCATTGTTTACAAGTGTAAGTCAGATATAAATGGAAGATGGGGAAAAGCCACTCATGAAATTTTAAAAAAATACATTGATAGCTGGTGGTACAGGCCTTTAAATTCCAGCACTTGGGAGGCTGGTGGATCTTGGAGTTCGAGGCCATCCTGGTCTACAGAGTGAGTTCCAGGACAGCCAAGGCTACACAGAAAAATCATGTCTCAAAAAAGCAAACATTTATATATATATATATAAAATATTGTATATGGTAAAAATGGTATTTATATATTTGGTAAATATTAATACACACACATTTTTCTCACTTCTTCTCCCCCCATTCTTCTCTACAAGGAATAAATCAGACAAAAGAAAAGTTTATTTCCCCAGAGTCCCTCTATTTACTGTGGGTTTGTGAGAGCGGTCTTATTTTGGCTTGGATTCAAGGAGGCTGACTCAGTGCTGATGAGTTAGAATGGGAATTCTTAGGGACACAGGCATGAATATTAAGCAGAGACAGGAAACAGCTTAGTGCTGGAATATGGGGATGCATGCCTTCAATCCCAGCACTGCAGAGACAGGAGGAGGCAGGACGGAGCAGGAAGATGTCTGATCTGTTTAGAAAGGTCCAGGCTAGCCAGGGCTACACAGTGAGTTTCAGAACCACATCCCCCCCCCCAGCACCCCCCCCCGCCACCTCAAAATCATGGCTTATATAATTTATACAGCCAGTGTCTATAAGCACATTCAGGCTGTTTACTAAATCCTTAGCAAACTTCTCCCGTGCATAAGCAGAGCCACATCAAGCTGTCAGACAGAGAAAAACAGTATTTTGACCTAGCCCACACCGGGTCAGCCGAACATGCTGCTTCTAAAACCGTTGACGGGGACCTGCAGCTGATTGCTTGGTAGATGAGCTTTCTGTGACCCTGGATTTCCCCTCATTGGGACTGCAGCCAGCCGCTCTGCTGTTCCCTTGGGAACCCAAACTGCCAATGGACTGATGTGTGTTTAATTTACTACTCTCTTTGGCTGACTTGTCTCTCTGCTAGTGGCTTCCAACCTGGGATTCTGGGAAAAGAGAAACGACCCATCTCTCTGCTGATGACTGCTGGCCTTATCAGAGGCCTCCCCTTGAGGCATTCTAAGATGTTATTGGAATTCAGCTCATCCCCAAATTGCTCATGCCAGTCTCTATTGGAATCAATTCCTGCCTTCCCTGTTGGCTGGGCCAGGGTGGAAACATGTCCTTGGCTGTCTTATCCTCATTTAAATTTGTTTTGTTTTTGTTTTTATTTTGTAATATTCTTTAAAATTTATAAAATATTGTAACAAAAAATGAGTAGTATAAAAGTTGTTTGATATAAAACAATCAATTAAACAGTCTTATGTGGATGCTTGTCTGTAGCAATACTGAAAATACATACGTTTTTCTCAATATGAATTTTAAATAGCTTCAAACATATTAGCTGTATATTTTAAAACAATATATCACTACTAGTTTTTTTTTTTAATGAACATAAATAGTCTTTTTGTTTGTTTGTTTTGTTTTTAGTAGAGTTTAAAATCTTGGCTCTTACTGTGGTACAAGCCCAAAATAAGAACAATTTTTAGACATTGGAGTTCATTGTAATAAGACTGTACTTCAATGACCCTCAAATCACCGAAGGATTTTACCTCCATCGTAGCTAAGCTGAGAGTTGATAGTTCTGCTGCACGAAGGAGTGAATTGTAGGCATGATTTTTGGTTACAGATTTCCTGCTATGGTCAAAGCTATTTGACTGGAGTGATTGTCTTCATTCTCAGCCCACAGAGAACAGGTTACATTCATTTAAGAAATGGTGTGTGTATTAAGATGGTCTATCCATGAAGTCATTCACCAACGGTTTTAATGAACAATGGTTCTGCTTGGAGGGTGGCACAAACATTAGGTGAGGGTAAGAATCTGGTTCATTGGCTGTGATGATTTTGAAAAGCATTCATCTCAGAGAAAGAGTAACTTATAAAGTCCTCTTCTTCAAAATTGATATGATATCTCACTCTTTGTTGTTCTCTTATAAGCCACCTCCCAAGTTAATTGTTTGTTTCTTTTGACTGTATAAATAATTTTGAACTATGTAAGCTGTTTTGAAAACCATAGCATAGTGCAAAAACATCAAATAAACAATTCTAATAGAGAGGCTGAGATAGGAGAATCATGGTTTCAAGACCATTGTATGTTACCCGGCAAGACACTGTCAGGTGCAAACAAGCAGAAAGTGTATATGGATGGTGCAATATTGGACCCATTTCTCCAATTACTAATTTAGAGAGACCACCAGATGATAGCCAACAAATTTCCAATTCTTCATACTTTTGAATTTGAATCGATTAGGATAAGTTGGTAATGTTAATTTTCATATTAAGAGATATTAAGAAAAAGTGATTGTTGTTTCCTGTTATTTTTGTTGTTAGAGATGGAATAATGTTTGTGTGGGTTTGTTGAAAGGTTACCTTTTTGCTTTTTCTAGAGTGTAGTTTTGCTCTTTATGTTGGTGTTTTCCCTCTATTATTCTTTATAGGGCTGGATTTGTAGAAAGATATTGTGTAAATTTGGTTTTGCCATGGAATATCTTGTTTTCTCCAACTATGGTAATTGAGAGTTTTGCTGGGTATAGTAGCCTGGGCTGGCATTTGTGTTCTCTTAGGATCTGTATGCCATCTGCCCAAGATCTTTCAGCTTTCATAGTCTCTGATGAGAAGTCTGGTGCAATTCTGATAGGCCTGCCTTTATATGTTACTTCAACTTTTTCCCTTACTGCTTTTAAAATTCTTTCTTTGTTTAGTGCATTTGATGTTTTTATTATTATGTGACAGGAGGAGTTTCTTTTCTGGTCCAATCTATTTGGAATTCTGTAGACCTCTTGTATGTTTATGGGCATCTCTTTCTTTGGGTTAGGGAAGTTTTCTTCTATAATTTTGTTGCAGATATTTACTGGCCCATTACCTTGGGAGTCTTCACTCTCTTCTATACCGATTATCCTTAGGTTTGGTCTTCTCATTGCGTCCTGGATTTCCTGGATGTTTTGGGTTAGGAGCTTTTTGCTTTTTACATTTTCTTTGACTGTTGTGTCAATGTTTTCTATGGTGTCTTCTGCCCCTGAGATTCTCTCTTCTATCTCTTGTATTCTGTTGGTGATGCTTGCATCTAT
Source organism: Montemys delectorum (assembly GCA_019843815.1). Lineage (NCBI taxonomy): Eukaryota > Metazoa > Chordata > Mammalia > Rodentia > Muridae > Montemys > Montemys delectorum. The sequence goes on along the minus strand of JADRCD010103586.1, from coordinate 7,784 downwards.
GACTTCTGACCTTTTTCCTAGGTTTTCTATCTCCAAGGTTGTCTCCCTTTGTGATTTCTTTATTGTTTCTCTTTCCATTTTTAGATCCTGGATGGTTTTGTTCATTTCCTTTACCTGTTGGTTGTGTTTTCCTGTAGTTCTTTAAGGGATTTTTGTATTTCCTCTTGAAGGGCTTCTAGCTGTTTACCTGTGTTCTCCTGTATTTCTTTGTGGGAGTTACTTATATCCTTCTTAATGTCCTCTATCATCATCAAGAGAAGTGATTATGAATCAGAGTCTTGCTTTTCCGGTGTGATGGTGTGTCCTGAACTTGCTATGGTGGGAGAATTGGGTTCTGATGATGCCAAGTAATCTTGGTTTCTGTTGCTTATTTTCTTAAGCTTGCCTAGTGCTATCTGGTTATCTCTAGTGCTACCTGCCCTGGCTAAATCTGACTGGAACCTGTCCTTCTTGTGATCCTGGTTGTGTCAGAACTTCTCAGAGTCAAGCTGTCCCCGTGATCCTGTGATTCTGGCATCCTGGGGTCCTGGGCATGTCAGAGCGCCTGGGAGTGGAGCGTCCTCTGGGTGTTGTGAGACTGGCTGCAGAACTTGCACCCAAGGTCTGCTTAGGGCACTGGCCCTGACAGACTGGAAGCAACCCATGCCACTGGGCTGGCTGAGTTCCTGTGTGCCTGGGTCCCACTGGTCCCATTTACTCCCTGTGTTGGGACAAGTGTTGTGTCCTCATCATCTCTGATCCTAGTATCCTGGGCATGTTCCCTCATTTAAATTTTTGTTACTTCTATGAGGAGGAGTTTTGTTGTCGTTTTGTTTTGTAATACACTAAACTGCTTTGTGCAGTGCCATTTGAGATCATTGTAAAAGTCGAGACTTCTTAGTACTTGACAACATCAAATAAAAATGAAAATAAGGAAGCTGGAGAGATGGCTTAGTGGTTAGAAACTGACTTTTTCAGAGGACCTGGGTTTGATTCCCAGCACCCACAAGTGAGTTTTAAAACTTGGAATTAAAAAGAAATTTCTATTTGTTCTGAAAATTTACACTCTTTTCTTCTGCTTAAACCTTTTGCAAATTGTTGGAGGCCAGCCTGGTCTACAGAGGGAGTTCCAGGACAGCTGGGGCTACAGAGACACTTCATCTCAGAAAAAAACAACACAAATGAACAAACAGCCCTCTCAAAAAAACCTACAGCAAATCTCTCTATTACAATGTTAACATGTATGTTCTATTGCTATTCATGTATGTTGTTTTATTTTTTAAAAAAAGACACAATGTACTTAATTACCTCTTTAATTTCTGGCATTTCATAATAAGAAAATTTATCATGCACTACTATATACTTAATTTTTAATCATTGCCTGCTTTTTAGGAAAACCTGTGGCAAATATTAGGTCCTAGAATTAGTTTTTTTTTTCATAACCCTTTACTATATTCTGCACACCCACAGGATTTATTTACTTACTAATTTATGCCTGGGATTGACTCAGACCCTGCATCAGCTGTCAAGTGCTCTACAAGTGAGCTACATCCCAACCTACACACACAATTTATCATCAGCTGGAACAAAAATCCAAGGATGGAAAACCTATGTACAGGAAACTCAAAACTTTCCCACAGGCAATTTCAGCTTTTCATATATTTTACAATAACTTGGAATGAAGGAACCCTCTCTCTAGTAACCCATGGTGCGCTCCTGTTTTTCAGGAATATACTGATTGGACTCCTTTGTAATAATTTCACCTCTTAGAATGTGTCCTGGCTGAAGTTTCCATCTCTAGCAAGTCTATAAAGGCCTCCCAGTGAGGCCTTTCCTCCCCTCGGGCTGGTGTGGTCCGCGCTATTTTCCCGCCAGCAGGAATACACGGACACACACACAGGATCCTTCTGCAGCAAACCTTTATTACCATGTGGTGAGGAGAGAGCGAGCCCTGGAGAATGCACTGTTTATATACACCCTGGAGCGGCGTGTTCATCTCTGATTGGCTGTTTGCTCATTACTTCATGAGACGCCTCGGGATAGGCTGTGACTTGGCGCTTTTTGGCCCTAGCACATGCGCAGATGGGCTGAGACTTAGCGCGCTCTGGCCCTAGGCACATGCGCAGACTACGTGTTAAGGGGAGAAGAAACCGGATGCCGGTGCCATCTTGTAATGGAGGCTGCCGGCTCGGGTGAGGCTCTCTACAGGCAGGCAGAGCTTTGTGGTGCCATATTGGCTGTAAGGTGGTGCCTGTTGCCTTGCCTCTGTGCAGGTGACATTAAGTGGCAGAATGTAGGTGGTTATGGACGAAGGCAGGTCAGTCAGCATGGCAAGAATTGACTTTCCTCCTCTCTTGCAGGGTGACGCAGGAAGCGTGGACCCTCTTCTGGCTGATGTACTTCCACCTCTTTTATTATCCAACACTTACACAGACCTTTTGCTGGCAGTGAGTTTGAGTGTGGCTACCTAGACCAACATCCAAGCACGCCAGGATATGAATTACCTTTCGCCCTGCATGTGCTTAATGCCTGATACCTTCCCCATCCTACACCAACAGCTCTCAACCCTTGGGTTGAAAGCTCTTTGGAGAGTTGAATGACCCTTTCACAGGGGTTGCCTATGGATATTTTTACACTACTATTCATAACAGTAGCACAATTACAGCAGCAAAGTAGCAACGAAGGGTCTCCACAGCACGAGGAACTGTATTAAAGGGTCTCGGCATTAGGACGGTTGAGAACCACTGCATCCTTTCCTGTACCTGCATAACTAACGGGATAGGTAGCCACGTGACTCTGTCAGCTTTCCCGGGCTCAGTGCTGGTAGGCTCTCTGGCTGAGTCAGACAGTGAGGCCTTAACCCTTCCTGGAAGCTGGGCTGGGGGCAAGGTGGTGGTGATGTAAGAGCTACCCTGTGGGCCTCATTTGTTTTCCTGTCTGGGATGGGTCTTCAGAGTGCTTTCAGAGGGCGGAGCCAGCCAGCGAGGCTCCGGGAAAGTGAAGCCTGTTCTGGAGGTTGAAAGGTTTGAGCTGTGAGTACTGCCTTGGGCAAGTCATCCTCTCAGAGCCTTGTCTTCATCATTCACCGAAGAAAGAATTTCCTGCTGGGTTGTTGGGAAGATTAAGTAGAGCCTCGGACTTGTAAGCGTATTTCACGGCCACGAGTATGTGTACAGTAAGTGCTCAGTGCCAGTTGCCCAAATTTTGCTGCTGTGACAGTTGATGACCCTGATCCCGGAGAGTGGGAATGGGAAGGGAGAACAAATGGCAGCTGATGGACGGACGAGAAAGGAGTGTCTCACCAAGAGGTTTGACCTCCACTGGGGCTGAACTAGACAGGAAGTTGCAGGATTCAGATCTGGGTTACCAAGGGATGGTGACGTCAATGCAGTCTGCAGTCAGAAGGGACGCAAGGTGTTCCAGGATGCTGAAGAAGGCACAGCTCCTGAGGATGGATGGAGGCTTCCACGGGGAAGCGAGAGAATTGGGTGGTCCAGACAGGGCTTGGCCTTGCCAAGCCTTTGATTTCCTAAGTACAAAGTAGGGACTCCCTGTGCTGCTTGATGATACTGTGAAGAGTGAGAAGCGGCTTCCAGTATTGAAGACAGGTACATGCCAGATGTGATAGAGAACCCAGAAAAGCTCTTTCAACTAATTGGATGGCAGATGTCATGAACAGTAAGACACAAATAAACAGGCCTTTTGTCCTTCCCTGGACTCTGCTCGCTGGGAAGCTAGCTAATACAGGGAAAGCGTCTAGAAGGGGAAAGAGTAATTGGCAGATTAGTTTTCATTCTGCTACAGATTTCTTAAATAGTTTATTTGCTGGGTGGTGATGGGACACACCTTTGGCAGATTAGTTTTCATTCTGCTACAGATTTCTTAAATAGTTTATTTGCTGGGTGGTGATGGGACACACCTTTTAATCCCAGGACTGGGGAGGCAGAGGCAGGCAGAGCTCTGAGTTTGAGGCCAGCTTGGTTTACAGATCAAGTCTCAGGACAGCCAGGGCTACACAGAGAAACCCTGTATTTTTTTTTAAAGTACTTATTTATCTTATTAAATGTATTTATTTATTAGAAGGCACGTGAATGCCACCGTACACCTGTGGAAGTCAGAGGATAAGTTACGAGAGTCAGTTCTCTCTGGTCATTAGGCTTGGTAGGAAATGCCATTACCCACTGAGCCACCTCCCTAGCTCTGCTTTACCCTTTTAAAGTTAAAATTGCTAACATTTCAAAACAGATATGTTCGAGCCATGAATGTTTTTTGTGTGTCTGTATCTGTGTCTCTTTGTGTATGTCTATGTGAATCTCTCTCTCTCTCTCTCTCTCTCTCTCTCTCTCTCTCTCTCTCT
>JADRCD010103585.1:28208-39539 GCA_019843815.1 Montemys delectorum | reverse complement strand
ACACACACACACACACACACACACACACACACACTGATACACAAATGTAATTGCGTGTGTCCTTTTTTGTACAAGTGTAACTCAATTAAATTACAAAAACTAGGGAAAAACTAGGTAACTTTTAGGTTTCAAGTCCAATATGCACTTTGTGTTGTGCTTTCTGGTTTTTTGAGCTGACTTACCAGGAAAGAAGTAAGATAATCACTTTCTGGAATCTATGCTTGTATTTTGTTTCCTTGCATGGTTGCATTCTCTGCATTACCCCATTATTTTAAATGGAAGATAAAATTATACCCTGCATTTACTGTTCCCCTTATGAATATGTGACATTGTATCTTTCTTCCTTTGTTATACTCAAAGTTTAAATGCACACATATATCTATAACACACATCAATATACAAATGTCTCACTCATGGCTCAAATGAAATTTTCAACTTTGCATATAGATATGCATATATTTTCAAAATAAAAAGTATTGTAATGAGGCTCAAACATGCCTTCTGGATCCCCTCCTATAGAAATCAATTACATGGAGGGAAGTTTGACATTAACATGCAGATCATTTTAAACCATTTCATTTCACAAAGAGGATGTGTTTCTGAGTGTACGATTTATATTTTACTTTTACAATTTCTCTTACTTTATATAATTCATTTCTATGTTTCTACACATTGCTGATAGAATTCACCTCTGTAAATATAAAAGAATCAACATGGACACAGATCTCTTCAGTGATGGGAAGATGGATCAGCAGTTAGCTATGTGCATTCCTCTCACAAAGCCAAGAGTTGAAATCCAAACATCTCCACACATTAGCTAACAACTGCCTATAACTCCAGATTCTAGGAAGCAATGTCTTCTTCAGAAGTCCCCAGGCACTGAATACATGTATACAAAATTTAAGAACAATGAAAATAAGCCTTAAGTATACTTTGCTTTCTTAATCAATATGTTCTGTGATATGGAAACATTATCGGTGTCTCCCCAGACACCATATATTGGTGCCATCTAGGATGTCATCCTGGAGGAAATATTACATGTTCCAGCTCCATCAAACTACTTGTCTTTCCATTGGAGTTCACCTGAATCATGTTCCCTCTAACTTTGATCATATCTGCTCTGATGTCCTCACTGTACCAATTCAGATTTATCAACATACTCCTATACCTCAACGCCTATGATATAAATTATTTTACCTTCTTTGGAAATGATTCAGGCTTATGCATTTTTTTCTGGAGAAGAAGGTTGATAAAATCAATATGTATATTTTTCAGTATAAAGTATCGGAGATGGAAAGTGACATGTGTGTGTTCAAATATGTTCTAGTCAAAGCTAAATAAACACTTTCTGTGTATAAATGAATATGAATGCTTTTTGGTTCACACATATATTAGCATTTTCCCCTGATGGCTCTGTTTATCCCTACTCAGTAGATATTATTTTTAAGAAAATTATAATTCATTGATTTTGTTTTGTTGTGAATATAGTATTGTTATAATAGCTCCAAATTGTTTTTCTACAGTTTCTTCAAAATAATTAACAGAGAGTGAGAATTACATTTCCAAAGGATAAAAGCTTTAATTGGTCTTACATAACCAATATGTAAGCTTTGAAATTTTACCTAACTACTGGCAACACAAAATTGGCTTAATAGGTTTCACTATTATATATTTATGCAAATGTGTATGGAGAGGTTGTAATAATAATGAAATGTGATCATAAACTTGAGATGGACTGAGTCAGTGGTATATTGAATGGGTTGAAGGAAGAAAGAAGAGAAATATAATTACATTTCAATAAAAATAAAAATATCACCTTATACATAAAATAGATGGCAGAATAATGCTCACAGTCAATACAATGAATCTATCATTAGCAATTTAATCCTTTCATTAGAGGAAATTACATAGTCAAATATATTACAAAAGTACATGTTGACTTGGGTGCTGAAACCTGTCATTGCCTCTCTTAAGTTTTCAGCCCTCACGCTCTAAGATACATTTCAACTCTCCTACTATTTTTATTACTTGTTACCTCTCAATTACATCCATGGCGCAACATATAAAACTGAAGATTAGTCATAGGATCAAAAGTCTCAACTAGGAGAGCATCTTGATAAGAGTGTACTGTCAAAAGCAGTAGTGATCTGTTATCCCCTATACATGAGTATTCCGAAAATATGGTGGTGTAGAGTGCACTGAACACTTGACACATTTCATTAAAACATGTACTCATTTCAGACTGTAGTGCTTAACACAACCATGTCAATCTATATTGGAACAAATTTATGCCAAGTCATTACATACATATGTTTCTGTAGTATCCCAAACCTCTGTCAAAAAGTAATTGTGAGATGTATGAAATTTGTATGTAACTATAAGAGACCTAAGTGCTAAGTGATATTTTAGCTGTGGATGTGTTAACACAAACACAGGAAACTATAACTACAAATTGGCTATACATTAGTAAATTCCTTCCTCTACTTCCCCCAGATTTAACAGGCTAACATAATCTATCTCCTTATGTTCACCCAGTTATTTTACACTGACTTGTTCATATTTGAGTAAGTCAAGTAGTGTATTGAAGTTATTAAAAACAATGGAAACTTTTAAGGAAGGACACTGGGAAATTATTATGACAGAAAAACACTCATCAGACTAATAATAGTAGTAGTAGTAGTAGTAGTAGTAGTAGTAGTAGTAGTAGTAGTAGTAAAAACTCATCAGTCTGTTACAGAAATAAAGGTTTTTGCAGTAAAAAATAGAGAGAACCAAAAAAAAGCTGTCTGCTCTAATACATGCACCTGTATCCTTTTATTTACTTTCATGAATAATCTCTGCTGGTTCATGATGAACAGACTGGCAATCATCTGTGAGATTTTTCCAACTGTGAATGTGCTACTGTTCATGAGTTGTGAATCAAGATCATCCAACCAGTATGTTTTCTCAACAAGAATGTACACTACCCTTTTAACAACATGTAACTTGAAAGCTTCTGAGCAACCCATACTTCTATCTTCAATCAAGCCTACAGAATTACAAATTCATTGTAAACTGTCTCATGAAAAAAAGTGTTTTATACAGGGAAGCTTTGTATCATCAGTGATTTTGCACACATACCTCTGGAAGTGACTACACACACATGATAATTTTATTTCAAGTCATCTCTGGAGCATTGTGACATATGGAAATTACAAACGATAAAGAAAATATATATGAATTTTGCATAAACAAAGAAATGCAAAGTACAACAGTAATAAACTGATTTAATTGAAGCTATTTCATTCATAATTTCTTGAAATTTGTAGGTGTGTTACTAACTTGTTAACTCCAATTTCAAATTCATTGCTTCACTTTTCAATTTATTATTGCTGAATCTAAATTCTCTACCGAAATCATCCTGGAAGTGGACCTTCTTGATACCCACCCTAATGCTCTGGGTTCCTGAATAAAAGACACAAACACAGCCTTTATATTTTAATATACCTTAAAAAACTCAATGGCTGAGCCACTTCCTAACCTCAACATGTCTGATGTACTTTCCAATAATCCTAACTCATCACTTAATAAAACCTAAATTCCATCAGGACTACCTAGGAACCAGACATGCACCTAACTTTGACTGATTTCCCCAGAACCTACATGAAGGCTATATTCTCTGCTAGGCACCTCTCAGACATAACATCTACTCTCCTACCCCCTGTCACACCAATGCCACTACCACAATGCAGCTATCCTCTTCCTGCTCTTCTTCAATCTTGTCCTAAATCCTAAAATCACACCACTGTTTCCCTGCACAGCCATTGGCCACAGGCAACTTTATTTACCAATCAAAACCAACTGAGGACTGGGTCACTCACCATCTTGTGTTCAGTGTTGTGGAGTCTCCATCAATTTTTGGGAAAAAACTAACATAATATAAGCAGCATTAGACCAAATCCACAAAAATTTACAGCGAAATTTACATTCTCAAAAGCAATATACAAGTGAACACAGTCAGAGTATGTTGGAAAGGAACACCTGGTAAAGATAATGTTTCATAAAATAGTGGACACAGCTAGAAAGCTGACCAATTGATGACAGCTTTGCTGCATTCCTTCTTTTTATGGTATTTGTACCTTATGTATTACTACATTTCTGTAATTCCATAATTCAGCTCACCAACAATATACATTGAAAAGAAGAAGAAAAAATATTGTCCTGACTTCACTGTGTACCTTTACATTTTCATCATTGCACGATATGTTCCTTTTCTGGGAAACTGTGGTGTAAACAGAAAATCTATAACTGCAAAAGAACTTGTATGTATATGTCAGACAATCTCTGCTCAGACAAATCTTAGAAAGTAGACACAAGTATACCCATGGATACTGTACAGAAAAATAATACTTTCTGCATCAAGTATGACATCTGTGAGCCCCATGTGATGCATTTTCTTGCCCCTGTTGACTATATGAATGTATCAAAGCATATAATAATGCATAGTAATGAAACCAAAGTTTTCAATTATAAGGTATTGGTCAGGGGTACTAGAAAAATAGAACCACACAAAAAATATTTACTTACAAACATGAGAACATATCTTTCAATCCTTGGCACATGAGAAAAAGTTGGGAGTGTGAGACTACCTGAGCAAAAGATTTCAGAATCAGGAGTAAGTGAATATCCAAAATCTCACCGTAATGCAAATCTAGAACCCAGATAAATATTCTGATCTTCAGTTTGAGTATAGAGATTTAAGTGGGATAGTGGACATGAGGAAATGAAAGCACTGGTCAACAAGCCTAAGTATAAGGAAGACACAGTGCATCATCAGTGACAGAATCATAGAAATCAGTATGAAAGTTATTCAGAAAATAGGGAATCAATCTATATCACAATCCAGCTAACCCATTCTTGGGCAGACACTCAAAGAATGTCCCACACCACCAGAAGGCTACTTGGTCAACTAGGAACATTGCAACTTTATTTTCTTTCTTCCTTCCTTTCTTCCTTTCTTTCTTTCCTCCTTTCTTTCCTTCTTTCTTTCCTTCTTTCCTCTTTCTTTCTTTCTTTCTTTCTTTCTAATTTTCTTTTTTGGAAATTGAGAAAAAATTATTTTAATCAAGCCACTTCTCTTCAACCAGGGGTGCAGATGAGACTTATGAGCTGATGCTGTCCATCATGTTTATAGTATGAAATCATAAACAGATAGGGTACTGTGTGGGCTGTAACATTGTTCAAACATATTTTGAGATAACAGTTTGAACATGGGAGTTTCCATCACTTGGAATTGATGTTGATTCCTGGGCCTGGGTTGGTGAACTTACTTTGACCTTGCCAGCAAGATGAAGAAATTGTCTTTGAGATGGCTAGACTCAAACAACTGTTTCCTTACAGCAGAAGCTGCTCGGCTATTGGGAAGTTCCCAGGTCCCTTTGGGCCTGGGACCTTGAATTTGGTTTTTCTCATGATTAAGTGGAATCTGAAACCATACTGGTAGTACTTAGAGCGGGGTTGTTTTGCTTCTTCCCAGCAAGCTGTCTGCTCTGTACTTAATCAGGTAGACAAGTCAACAGAAATATTCCCAGGTATAATCTGCATGCCTTTTATAGCATCTCCCATCTTATAAACAGAGACTTCCCACTTGCTTTAGCCATTGCCTGCCACCTATGAAACCTCAAAGGAAGTTTCTTGCAAAAGTATATCCTCATTGATACCCAAAGAGTTAAATCTGTCTGAAACAGATTTTTTCCAGCTTTCCTTTGGCAGTGAAGAAGAAACACATTAATTAACTCATTGGAGCTTTATATAGCTTAATTGTAGCCAGAAACTAAAAACTAATTAGTTGTCTTTCAACTGAAAAATAAAGAAAATATGACACAGTCATACAACAGAGAATTACTCAGCTCTTAAAAATGACATCATGAAATTTTTAGTAAAATATATGCAACTAGAAGAAATTCATTCCAAATGAGGTAACCAAAACCCTAAAAGACAAATACTATGTGTACGAACTTATAAGTGAATGTTATAAGCTAAATAAATAGTAATCAAGACAAAATTCACAGACCCAGAGAGACTAGTTAAAGAGGAGTTGGCTAGATGGGCACATAAACCTTCCTAGGAAGGGAAAATGAAATACATTTTTCAGAATGAATGGAGCAAGAACAATGGGGGAAGAGATGTAGGGATAGAATGCTAGAATGGGCTACTGGAATCTGGAAACATGGAGGAATGGAAACCGAGTGCACTAGCAACTTCCTAGAATCTACGGGGTGATTCTAGTGAGGATTCCTGACAAATGGAGATTATATACTCTGAAATGCCAACTTTTGTAGCCTTATAAGGTTTCCATTGCTGGAGCCAGTTTGCATTCAGTTGAATTGTTGTTTGAGGGGGTCCCATGGAGATCTGCGAATAACACAGACTGATGCTAATACAGAGTATCAGTCTCAGAAAATTCAGAGTAGAGAGCCATTTTCAAGAAAAAAAATCATCAGGACCAAAATCCCAAGGAACAGGATTGAAAAAAATCAGAATCAGAACCCCAAGGATGTGGTAGTGAAAATGTTGTAGAAGTCAGAGGAGATGGAAGGAACATGAAGTTCATGGAATACTGAACCAAATACTAGGGCTCAGTTTGGCTTACAGAGGCTAAAGTAACAGGAACTGGTTTGTAAAAGTCTGCATCAAATTCTTTGCATTTCTGTTATTGTTGTTATCTTGTTTGTTTTATGATACTCCTAACAGTGTGAATGAGTGTGTCTCTGACTCTTGCCCATTCTGGGACACTTTTTCTCCTATTGGGTTGTCTAATCTAGCTTCAAGGGGGGCAATGGGTTTTTCTTTGTCTTGTTATATTTTGTTTTGTCTCTTTTGACAGTTTTCTTTTAGAGGTCTTCTCTTTTCTGAAAAGGAAACAAAGGATGAGTGGATCTATGAGATAGAACAGAACAGGGAAGATTAGCTCTGAAGAAAAGAGGGATGGGAAATTGTGTGTGAGAATCCATTTTCAGTAAAAATAATAAATGGAAATCTATAAAAGTTTATACAAATGCTTATCTAATAAAACTTCAATGTAGAAATATCAATAATAATGGAGGGAGGGTTTAGATTTGGTATCCTGAGAGGCAAGAGAACCTAAAAGAACACAAATTCCAGCCCAGGATACTATACCAAGGAAAACGGTTAATTACCATAGACGGAGAAACCAAGGTATTCTATGATAAAACCAGATTTAAACAATATCTTTCCACAAATACAGCCCTTCAAAGGATGAAAAATGGAAAACAACAACACAAGGAGGGAAACTACATTTTAGAAAAATGAAGAAAGTAATCTTCCAACAAAGCTAAAAGAAGATAGCCACGTGAAAAACTCTAACAACAAAAATACCTGAAGCAACAATTACATTTCCTTAATATCTATTAATATCAATCTACTCAATTCCCCAATAAATAAACATAGACTAACAGACTGCTTACGTAAACAGGACCCACCACTTTGCTGCATACAGGATACCCACCCAGTGACAAATAAAGACACTACCACAGAGTAAAAGGCTGGAAAAGAATTTCCAAGAAAATGGTCCCAAGAAACAAGCTTGAGTAGCCATTTCAATATCAAATAAAATTGACTTTCAACCTAAAGTTTTCTAAAAGATAAGGAGGGACACTTCATACTTATTAAAGGTAAAATCTACCAAGATGAACTCTCAATTCAGAATCTATATGCTCCTAATGCAAGGATATCCACATTGATACATGAAACTTTACTAAAGCTCAAAGCACACATTGCACTGCACACAATAATAGTGGGAGACTTCAACACCCCACTCTCATCAATAGATAGAACATGGAAACAGAAATTAAACAGAGACACAGTGAAACTTAGAGAAGTTATGGAACAAATGGATTTAATAGATATCTATAGAACATTTTACCCAAAATAAAAGGATATACCTCCTTCTCAGCACCTCATGGTACTGTCTCCAAAACTGACCATATAATTGATCACAAAATTGGCTCCAACACATACAAGAAGCTTCAAATAATTATATGTATCCTATCAGATCAACATGGACTAAGGCTGATCCTCAATAACAACAAAAACAACAGAAAGCACATATACATGTGGACACTGAACAACATTCTACTCAATGATGACTTGGTCAAAGAGGAAATAAAGAAAGAAATTAAAGACTTTTTAGAGTATAATAGAAACATTATACCCACAACATACTCAATCTTATGGGACACAATGAAAGCAGTCCTAAAAAAGAAAACTCATAGCTCTGAGTGCATCCAAAGAGAAACTGGAAAGAGCATACATTAGCTGTTTGACAACACATCTGAAAGCTCTAGAACAAAAAGAAGCAAATTCACCCAAGAGCAGTGGAAGGCAGGAAATAATCAAACTAAGGGCTGAAATCAACTGAGTGGAAACACAAAAAACTATACAAAGAATCAACCAAACCAGGAGCTGGCTCTTTGAGAAAATAAAGAAAATAGATAAACTCTTAGCCAGACTAACTAGAGGGCACAGAGACAGTATCTTAATTAATAAAATCAGAAATGAAAAGAGAGACAAAACAACAGAAATTGAGGAAATTTAAAAAAAATCATCAGATTATACAACAAAAGGCCATACTCAACAAAACCGGAAAACATGGATGAAACAGACAATTTTCTAGACTGATACCAGGTACTAAAGTTAAATCAAGATCAGATAAACAATCTAAAAAGTCCCATATCCCCAAAAGAAATAGAAACAGTAATTAATAGTCTTCCAAAACAAAAATTGCCCAGGACCAGATGGGTTTAGTCCAGAGTTCTATCAGATCTTCAAAGAAGACTTAATACTAGTACTCCTCAAACTATTCCACAAAATAGAAACAAAAGGTACTCTATCCAGTTCATTCTATGAAGCCATAATTACTGTAATACCTAAGCCACACAAAGATCCAACAAAGAAAGAGAACTTCAGACCTATTTCCATTAGGAATATTAATGTAAAAATATTCAATAAAATTCTCCCAAAATGAATCCAGAACACATCAAAATGATCATCCATCATGATCAAGAAGGTATCATCCCAGGAATGCAGGGACATCAACATAATCCACCATATAAACAAACTCAAAGGAAAAAAAAAATATGATCATCTCATTAGATGCAGAAGAATGCATTTGACAAAATACAACACCACTTCATGATAAAATTCTTGGAAAAATCAGGAATTCAAGGTCCATACTTCAACATCATAAAAGCAATATACCGCAAAATGTGATCCCAAAAATTCCACCAGACAACACCTAAACCTGATAAACAGCTTCAGCAAAGTAGCTGCATGTAAAATTAACTCAAGCAAATCAGTGGCTTTCTTCTACACAAAGGATAAACAGGCTGAAAAAGAAATTAGAGAAACATTACCCTTCACAGTACCCACAAATAATATAAAATACCTTCGTGTGATTCTAACTAAGCAAGTGAAGAGTCTGTATGACAAGAACTTCAAGTCTCTGAAGAAAGAAATCGAAGAAGATCTCAGAAAATGGAAAGATATCCCATGCTGATGGATTGGCAGAATAAATATACTAAAAAAGTCCATCCTGCAGAAAACAATCTACAGATTCAATACAATCCCCATCAAAATTCCACCTCAACCCTTCAGAGTGTTAGTAAGAGCAATTTACAAATTCATCTGGAATAACAAAAAACCTAGGATAGCAAAAACTATTCTCAACAATAAAAGAACTTCTGGTGGAATCAGATCCCTGACCTCAAGCTGGACAACAGAGCAATTGTGATAAAAACAGCATGATATTGGTACAGTGACAGGCATGTAGATAAATGGAATAAAATTAAAGACCCAGAAACGAACCCACATACCTGTAGTCATTTGATCTTTGACAAAGGAGCTAAAAATTTCCAGTGGAAAAAAATGACAGCATTTTCAACAATTGAGCTGGCTTACCTGGAAGTTTCCATGTAGAAGAATACAAATTGATCCATTGTTATCTCCTTGTACAAAGCTCAAATTCAAGTGCATCAAGGACCTCCACATAAAACCAGATACACAGATGCCAGCCCACACATGCCAGCCCACAATACTAGATTCATCAAAAATGTCTATCACATGGATAAAGAAAAGCACACCATAATAAAACTAAATTTAAACAAATTCTTTTTAATTGGTTATTTTAGTTACATTTAAAATATTATCACCCTTCCCGGTTTCCCCTCTGCAAACACCCATGCTATTCCTCCCCTCCTCTCTGCTTCTATGAGGGTGTTTCATCAACCACCCACCCACATACTCCAGCCTTACTTCCCTAGCATTCTCCTATGGTCAGGTATTGAGCTTTCACCGAGGCCTCCCCTCCCATTAATGTCAGATGGGTCCATCCTCTGCTACATATGTAGCTAGAGTCATGGGTCCCTCTATGTATACTCTTTCATTAGTGGTTTAGTTCATGGGAGCATTGGGGGGAATCTGGTTGGTTTATATTGTGGTTTTTCTTATGGGATTGAAAACCACTTCAGTTTCCTCAGTCATTCCCCTAACTCCTCCATTGGAGTTCAGTGCTCAGTCTGATGGTTGGCTGCAAGTATCCCCATTTATAGTTGTCAGGCTCTGGCAGAGCCTCTCAGGACACAGCTATACCAGGATCCTGTTAGCAAGCACTTCTTGGCATCAGCAGTTGTGTCTGTGTTTGGTGTCTGCATATGAGATGAATCCCCAGGTGAGGCAGTCTCTGAATGGCCCTTCCTTCAGTCTCTGCTCCACTCTTTGTTCCATATTCTCTTAATGCAGGAACAATTCTGGGTGAAAATTTTATGACGTGTGGTTGGCCCCATCGTTCTACCGGTGTCCACACCTAAACTCAGGATATGGTCTCTACAGATTATCTATACCTACTAGATTCTTATTTTCATTTTTTTCTTAATTTTTTTATTACTTAAATGCATTTTATACATCAAACATGTTAATAATATTGAGTATTTTGAGAATCAATTGATATATAAAAAATTTGTTCTGCTTATATATTGATATCCTTTCATACCCTAAACATATCTCTCTGGCTTGATGAACTTTCTTAAACCAAACATACCTGTTCATGCAACTCACTCAGGAAATTGTACTTTGTCAGCATCAGTTATGTTTCCTCATCTTTTCTATAACAGTGCTAGGATATGTTCTGAGTGCATGCTCAGGTAAATTGTACATAGCATCCTTAGCTTGGTATATGTTAGCATGTTAGTCTTAAGTCTGAACACCGAGGACTTAGATTTCTTCTTTGTCTTCTTCTTCTTCTTCTTCTTCTTCTTCTTCTTCTTCTTCTTCTTC
>JADRCD010103585.1:0-28198 GCA_019843815.1 Montemys delectorum | reverse complement strand
CTTCTTCTTCTTCTTCTTCTTCTTCTTCTTCTTCTTCTTCTTCTTCTCCTCCTCTTTCTTCTTCTTCTCCTCCTCCTTCTTCTTCTTCCTGCTTCTGCTCCTCTTTCTTCTGCTTCTCATTTCTTTCATCATCCTTCTCTTTGTCCTTCTTTTCGTTCTCCACTGGCAAATATCAGAAATGCAGATACACAAAGACCTGTAAGTAATGTACATTACATTACAATGTCTTATATGAATATATATACATATAAATATATGTATACATACATTTATATGTGTATATATACATATACATATGCATATGTATATACATATGGACTTTTGATCACAGAATTTTTTGTAAATCCCAGATAGTATTTTCAAATTGTCTTCGATATAGAACCAAGGAAATATGGTCATCAACTGTCTTAATTTTCTGTTGTGATAATATCCACACTATGAGACCTCTTATATCTTCTTCTTCAAATTCATATGTCATTCATACTTTACTCTCTAATTCAGTCAGATATTCTTTCAGAATCAGATTTTCCTGTATGCTAGTAGTAAGATTTTATAGCAAAAAAGAAAAGAAAACTACTTCAATACATAATGTAAAGTTTAAATTGTTTATATTCATTGTAAATTAGACATGAATGTGTAAGGATAGCTTAGTAAATGATAACTATGCAAATGAATGAGTTACTGTCAAGCTTCATAATTTTCTCTACTTCCTGTCCTTTCACTTTGGATAGTATTTCTTATTTCAATAAGCATTTTTTCTCATTACATCATGCTATATATGTTTGAGAGTGTATATTTATGTGTATGTATGTGTGTGTGTAATATGTTATGTAAATGTATTAATTTTACAAAATCTTCATGACAGAAATCCTGGAGTATGTGTCTGGGGGATATATTTATTTTCATAAATAAAATGTCATTGTCATCCTTTTACCTTCACTATTTTTCAAATGATGAAATGTTGTCTTTCTTTATTAGTAAGAATAACTTACCATGATCAGGTAGACTTCAACCCAAGGATGCAGGGATGGTTCAATACGTGAAAATCCATCAGTGTAATCCACTATAGAAGCAAACACAATAAAAAAATTATGTGATCATCTGATTAAATGCAGAAAAGTACTTTGAGGAATTCCAAATCCAACACTGCTTCATGTTATATCTCTTGGAGAGATTAGGAATTCATGCACATGCCTAAACATGATAAAAGCAAACCAACAGCCAATATCAAATTAAATCAAGACAACAAACACATGGCTCTCCAATATCTCCCTATTTACTTAACATAGTATTTGATGTTCTAGCCATAGCAGATAGCTAAAGCTTAAGATAACATAAGACAACTAATGCAGATTCAGTGATCAAAAATTGGAAAGTAAAAGTATCACTATTTACAGATGATGTGAGAGTACACAAAAGTAACCCCCAAACTTCTACCGGACAATTCCTACAACTGATAAACAATGTCAGCAAAGTGGATGGATATAAAATTAAAGAAATCAGCGCCTTCTTTCAGACAAATGATAAATGGAGTGAAAAAGAAATTATGAAAACAAAACTTATCAAAATACCACAAATAATGTACAATATCTTGGTGTAACTCTTACCAAGCAAGTGAATGTTCTGAATGACAATAACTTCAACTTCCTGAAGAAATAAAATGAAAAAAATAACCCACTCAAGAATTAGAAAGAACTCACTCACATACTCATGGATCAGCAGGATTAACATAGTGAAAATGGTCACCTTACCAAAAGAAATTCACAGATTCAATCCAAAATTGCAACACATAGACATGTAAAACTCAATTCTCAACTTCATATATGGGAAAAAATCAAGATCACCAAAAGAATTATGAACAATGAAAGAACTTCTGGGGGAATTATCATTCCTGAAGCTTTACTACAGTGCAATAGTAATGAAAACTGAATGATATTGGTACAGAGACAGGCAGATTGATCAATGGAATAGAATTGAAGACCCACAAAAAAACCCACATGCCTATGGAAAATTGATCTTTGAAAAGGGAGTCAAAGCCATATATTGGAAAAAAATCATCAACAAATGGTGCTGCTCTAACTGGTGAGCTACAAAAAGAATGCAATTTGACCCACATTCATCACCTGTACAATGCTCAACTCCAAGTGGATCAAGGGCCTCAACATAAAACCAGATACGCCGAATCTAATAGGCATGAAAATGTGCCTTGAATGTACTGGCACAGGGGAAATTTTTCTGAACAGAACACCAACCGCTCAGACTCTAAGATCAACAATTAATAAGTGCAACCTCTTCAAACTGAAACGTTTCTGTAAGGAAAATTACACTGCCAATAGGACAAAATTGCAACACACAGATTGAGAAAAAGTTCTCACAAGCCTTGCATCTGATAGAGTGCTAATAGCCAAAATATGTAAAGAACTCAAAAAGGCAGATTCCAAAAATCAAATAACCCCATTTCAAAATGGGATACAGAGCTAAACAGTGAATTTTTAATAGAAGAATCTTGAATGGCAAAGAAGCACATAAAGAAATGTTCAACATCCTTACTCATCAGGGAAATGAAAATCAAATCGACCCTGAGATTCCATCTAAAACCAATCAGAATGGCTACGATCAAAAAGTCAAATGACAGGACATGATGGTGAGAGTGTGGTGACTGCAGAAGACTTCCTCATTGCTGTTGGGATTGCAAACTGGTACAACCACTTTTGAAATCAATCTCGCTGTTCCTCAGAAAATTGGAAATATTTCTACCTGAAGACACAGCTTGATCACTCCTATGCATA
This sequence comes from Montemys delectorum, assembly GCA_019843815.1. Lineage (NCBI taxonomy): Eukaryota > Metazoa > Chordata > Mammalia > Rodentia > Muridae > Montemys > Montemys delectorum. Next base: position 25,409 of record JADRCD010103585.1, on the reverse strand, counting down.
TAAACTACCATTCCACAAAGACACGTGCTCCACTATGTTCATAGCGCCCTTATTCATAATAGCCAAAAGATAGAACAAATAAAATGTCCCTCAACCAAAAAGTGAATATGTTGTTCATTCAAACTGTTGAATACTTTCCAGTTATTTAAAATGAGGACATCATGAATTGTGCAGGCAAATGAATAGAAGTAGAAAATATTATCCTGAGCAAGGTAAACCAGACCCAAAAGGACATGCATGATACATATTCATTGATAAGTGGATATTAGGCAAAAAGAATACAATAAACATGAGACACCCTACAGACAGTGTGAAGTTAAAGGGTAAGAAAAACCCAAGTGAAGATCCTTGAATCACACTTTTAAGGGAGGCAGAAGTAATGAAACACCTAGGTGGTTGTGACAAGGCTAGGGAATGGGGAGAGGGATCAGATAAGGGGAGAGACAGGAGATAATCCCAGAGGGCCAAGAAAATGAATGGAATTATGCAGTTGCCATGGATCTGGGATGGCATATTCTTTAAGAAGTCCCAGAGACTCGGGATGAGAGAAGCTCTCAAACATCAATGCATGTGACTTTAGCAGAAAGGATAACCAGTGGAGATATGGAACCTGAAGAGACCATCACCAGTAATTATACAGGACTCACAATGGTGAGATGGGGACACCAACACCCATACAAATCTTTTGATCCAAAATTGTTCCTGTATAAAATTAATGCAAGGACCAAATGGAGCAGAAACTTAAGGAATGGCTGACCAGTTACCAGCCCATTTTGAGATCCATCTCATAGGCAGCTACTAATCCCTCACACTATTAATGATGCTATCTATCATAACTATTCTCTGAGAGGCTCTACCCAGCAGCTGATTGTGACAAATGCAAACACTCACAGCCAATCATTGGTAGAAGTCATTGACACCTATTGAAGACTTAAAGGAAGGAGTGAAAATGTTGACTACCCATTATAAAGCCAACAGTGTCAACTAACCTGTACCCCTGGGAGCTCCCAGATTCTGAACCAGCAACAAAAATACATACAAAGAATGTTTTGAAGACTGAGGCACATATGAAGCAGAGGGCTGCCTTGTCTAGCCTCAGTCAGTATGGGAATACCCAGCCATCTACTCTCTTAGAAGCAAAGAGTAAAAGTAACAGGGGAAGAACTCTGCAAGGGGAGCACAATTTGGGATGTAAATATATAAAATAATTATTTTTTAAAAAAATTTCCAGAATTGTAAGCATCAGATATCTCTTACTCATTCTACATCCTCAGCCTCCTGCTTTATAAATCTATGCTTAAGATCTTGGCATCCCAGACTACAGTAGGAGAGCCGTGAGATTTTAAAACACAGTGTATCAAAGATTGAAGACTATTTTATTTTGTTTCTAAATTTACTGATTCATGTATTCAGAAAGACACATTTGGTCACTGGTACACATTTACCCACATAAGCACAGTCTCCTGTAGGATGTAAATGATCACTACTCATAAAATGACTTTATAGGTAGGCTTAAAGATCTAAATAATTAAAAACAGCCTACATATGTATTAGCTACATAGCTCAGCAGGTAAAGGTGTTTGATCCCAAGCCTGATGACTTTAACCCCCAAGACCTGATTTTCTTTCAGTTTGTCCTCTGTGTTCAAGCATGTTATGACTTTCCTTAATGATGGACAATAAATCCTTCAACCTGGATTTTCTTTTTGTCTTTCTTCATAACAACCAAAAGCACAATATGACAAAAGCCCAACCAAGTTCTTTTGTGATAGTCTTAAATGTTAAATGTTTAGGAGATACAATTTGTCTTTGAGTCCATTGGCTATTTTTAGAATTCATGTATTCCTGGGATAGATCCATTTTTCTATTATCCTTCAAATTTTAAAGGAAGATTCCTTTATTAGTTTTCCACTAATAATGTTCTCCTTTAAGCTTTCCCTACTTAGTCAGATGATTTCTTATTTTTTTCTGGGAATACCAACTGTCAGTTCAGCAAGCATGTATAACATCCAATATCACATGGGATAGTATGCCCTAACATAAAATATGACAACTTTTACAACTTTTACAATCTTACACAGATTACTAACAGACACATATGTAATCACCTGCTGTGTCATTCAACTGCTCCTTCCTAGCTATTCTTTGACTCAATTTGGCTCTGTCATGAGGTCAATTGTAGTATACAACTTTTCTTGGGTGTATGTGAACACATAGTTGCTCACCTAAGATATAAACATTGATGAAAAAGGAAACAAAGAAAAGAGTTATTCTAACCAAGCTCTATCTTGGAAACGACAAAAATAAGCTTATGTGGAAAAGTTGAGAGAGTTATTCTATGGTTGTGAATGCTTTTACAAGGAGTGTTAAAAGGTTGACTGACCATTGAGCAAAACAACAGCAGATTCACTCTAGGGCCCATTATACTATACTCTCCAACTTTTGACAGAATTAACTGTATTGTATATGAAATCCCAAATGAGATACTGGCCCAATGTTCAGTTTTCTAAAAAATAATTGGTTATTCCATAACAGCCAGAACACTGCTATAACAATCATCACCAGTTTCCTGGTAGATCAGCCCTGTTCAATGCAGAATTCAGTTCTAGGCTAAACTATTGTTGTATTTTTACCTAAGAATCCTCTGATTAAGGTGTTTCATGGACAGTTTGTGTTAAATTCTTATGTACTGTATCATTACTCCATGGTCTTCAGAGCAATAGACTCTCATCAACTAGTTACGATGAACATGCAAAAATAGTGGCAAACTCCTGTGGTGTCCAAATTTCTCACAGTCCTCTCAGAACAATAAATCACAAGGAAAAGGAAATATCTGAAAATGAGATTTTACTTAAAATTTTCCATTAATTAAATTTCAATTAATAACTCACATCTCAGTAGAGTTATTTGTTCATCCATGCAGGGTAGCTCTCATCAGAACCCTATTTCCTTCAGTTCTGTTACTAATGCAAAACAAAGTTGATAAAAGTTCTTGTCTCACAAAATGTCAACTACAAATTGTCTCCAGCTTTAAAAAGCAAGCAAGGAAAAATACATACAGAAATTAAATTAAAAAGTAAATAAATAATAGCAAGAGTAAATTAATCTGGGAAACTTACATTTATTGAATAAACTTTACTGTTAATTTCTTCTTAGCATATTTTGTTTTGTTCGTGGGTTCATTTTTTAAACATTTTAATCACTTTTGTATACTCATTAAAGATCACTCTCCTTCCTCTATTCCCATACTAAAAAATCCATACCCACATTACCCCTCTTCTCTTCATAGAAAGAGAGATTTGTGTATCACTTCACCCTGAGGCATCTAGTTCCAGCAGGACAAGGCACAGCCTTCCCCACTGAGGAGCAACCATGCAGTCTAGAAAGAAGTAAGGGGTCCAGTGGCTAGGAAGAGTCAATAAGCCATCCACAGCATCACTAGTTATGGGACCCACCTGAAGACCATGCCTCACATTTGTTCCAAATATTTAAGGGGTCTAGTGCCTGCATATTCCATTATTTAGAATCATGAATTTTATGATACTACTTCAGAAAATCAAACATATCTATTTTCCATTGAATTTCAATATATATATATATTGAAATTCAAGATTTTATATATTGAAATTCAATATATATATATTGAAATTCAAGATTTTATTTCCCTCCTGATCCACCCTCTGACTTCTATTACCCCTCCTATCCTGTCCATGAGGATGTCCTGGCACCCACCGACACCCTACCAGACCCCTAAACTTTTTGCACCCTCCAGTCTCTTAGATGCTTATTCACTGACTGAACCCAGACCCAGTGCTCTTCTGCTTTATATGTATTGGAAGTTTCATAGCAGCCAGTATATGCTGCCTTGTTGGTGGTCCATTGCTTGAGAAATCTCAAGGGTAAACGTTAAGTGAGATTGCTGGTGCTCCTACAGGGTTGGCCTTCTCCTCAGCTTCTTGCAGCTTTTCCTGACCTGTGACAATAACTACAAGTCTCTCAAGAAAGAAATCAAAGAAGATCTTAGAAAATGGAGAGATCTCCCATGCTCATGGACAGCAGAATTAATAGAGAAAATAGGCCATCCTAACAAAGGCAGTCTACAGATTCAGTGCAATCCCCATTAAAATCCCAGCACAGTGTTCAAAGACATGGAAAGAGCAATTCTCAAATTCACCTGGAAAGAGAAATAACACAAAATAGCAAAAACAGTTCTTAATAATAAAAGTACAGCTTGTGAAATCACAATCCCTGACCTCAAGCTTTACTATAGAGTAACATACATAAAAGAAATGCATGATATTGGTAAAGACACAGGCACAATGATCAATGGAACAGATTTGAAAACCCAGAAATGAAACTACATACTACAGACACTTGAGCTTTGACAAAGAAGCCAAACATATACAATGGAAAAAAGAAACCATCTTCAAGAAGTATGGTCTAACTGGCTGTCTATATGTAGAAAAATGAAAATAGACCTATATTTGTCACTTTGCACAAAGCTCAAGTCCAAGTGGATCTCGTACATCAACATAAAACCAAATAGACTGAATCTAATAGAAGAGAAAGTGGGAAAGAGCCTTGAACTCATTGCCACTCTAATGTCTCAAGCTGTAACATCAAGAATTGATAAAGAGGACCCAATGAAACTGGAAAGCATCTGAAAATCATAGGACATAGTAAGACATATCAACAATTTACAGATTTGGAGAAAACTAACCCCACATCCAACAGAGGACTAAGATCCAAAATAATATGAAGAATTCATGAAGCTAACCACCAAAAAACCAAACAACCCAATCAATACATGGGTTATAAAACTAAACCAAGAATTCACAACATAGGAATCTCAAATGGCTGAGAAGCACCTAAAGAAATGTTCAAAGTCCTTAGTAATCAGAGAAGGGGAAATCGAATCAACCCTGAGATTCTCAATCAAAATGGCTAAGATCAAAATCCTAGATGACAATACATATTGGTTTGGCAAGGATGTGGAAAAGGAAGAACACCCTTCAATTGCTGGTAGGATTTCAAACTGAATTTCTATTCTATATATTGAGACCCACTAAGATAAGGAAGGTAAACTAAGATTTGTGTGCAGAACATCTCAGACAACCATCCACTACAATGAACACACATAGTTCAAATACAGGCATCAGATGTGCCACATTATCTCTTCAATTCTAAAGGTGAGATTCCCATGGCCTCTAGAAAACAGAGCAGATAACAACCTCTCCCAACTTCAACATAGTCCCTTAAGAGCTGATAGGAAGAGTTATAGTTCACCATTGAGATCTGTCAACAGGGGAGAAAACTTCAGTTTGTATTATTGCCTGGTCAAGCCTACACAGAATATTTATTGCCACTGCAAGTGAAATAATAATTGCAAGCCTAATGGGACATGAGGTCAAAGAATGAACCCGAGCGGACCTTGGGCACAAGCTCTGCAACCAGTCCCACAACACCCAGAGGAAGCTCCACTCCCAGGCACTCTGAAAGTCTCAGGATCAGAGGTGAGGGGGACCCAACATCTGTCCTAACACAGGGAATAATTGGGACCTGCCAGACCAGGCACACAGGAACTCCACCAGCAGAGTGGCTCGGGTTCCTTCTGGTCTCTCTGGGCTGGTGTCCTGAGCGGACCTTGGGCACAAGCTCTACAGCCAGTCTCACAACACCCAGAGGAAGCTGCTGTACTCCCAGGTGCTCTAACAAGCCCAAGATCACAGGATTCCAAAATCACAGGGTCACAGAGACTACCTGACTCTGAGGAGTTCTGATACAACCGGGATCAAAGGAAGGGCTGACTCCAGTCAGAATTAGCAAGGGCAGGTAGCCCTAGAGATAACCAGATGGCAGGGGGCAAGCATAAGAAAATAAGCAACACAAACCAAGGTTACTTGGCATCATCAGAACCCAATTCTCCCACCATAGCCAGTCCTGTACTCACCATCACACTGGAAGTTCAAGATTCAGATATAAAATCACTGATACAGGACCTTAAGAAAGACATAAATAGCACCCTCAAAGAAATACAGGAGAACACAGGTAAACAGCTGAAGCTCTTAAAGAGGAAACACAAAAATTCCTTAAAGAATTACAGGAAAACACAATCAAACAGGTGAAGGAAATGAGCAAAACCATCCAGAATCTAAAAATGGAAATAGAAACAATAAAGAAATCAGAAAGTGAGAAAACCCTAGAAATACAAAACCTAGGAAAGAAATCAGGAGTCATAGATGCAAGCATCACCAACAGAATACAATAGATAGAAGAGAAAATCTCAGAGGCAGAAGACACCATAGAAAACATTGACACAACAGTCAAAGAAAATGCAATAAGCAAAAAGCTCCTAACCCAAAACATCCAGGAAATCCAGTACGAAATGAGAAGACCAAACCTAAGGATAATAGGTATAGAAGGGAATGAAGACTCCCAAAGTAATGGGCCAGTAAATATCTTCAACAAAATTATAGAAGAAAAGTTCCCTAACTTAAAGAAAGAGATGACCATGAACATACAAGAAGTCTACAGGATTCCAAATAGACTGGATCATAAAAAATTCCTCCCATCACATAATAATCAAAACACCAAATGCATGAAATGAAAAAAGAATATTAAAAGCAGTAAGAGAAAAGGGTCAGGTAACATATAAAGGCAGGCCTATCAGAATCACATGAGACTTCTCACTAGAGACTATGAAAGCTAGAAGATCCTGGGCAGAGGCCATACAGAACCTAAGTGAACATAAATGCCAAGCCAGACTACTATATCCAGCAAAACTTTCAATAACCATAGACTGAGAAAACAAGATATTCCAGGAAATAACCAAATTTAGACAGCATCTTTCCACAAATCCAGCCCTATGTTGGATAATAAATTGGAAACACCAACACAAGGAGGGAAACTATACCCTAGATAAAGCAAAAAAGAAATCTTTCAACAACAGAAAAGGAAGATAGGCGCACAAACATAATTCCACCTCTAACAACAGAAATAATATGATTTAACAACCAACAAAAGCACAGGATCAAATGGGATTAGTGGAGAACTCTATCAGACCTTTAATGAAGACCTAATACCAATACTCCTCAAACTATTCCACAAAATAAAAACAGAAGGTGCACTACCCAATTCATTCTATGAAGCTAAAATTACCCTTACACCTAAAGCACACAAAGACCAAATGAGGAAAAAATCCTCAGAGCAATCTTACTTATGAAGATTGATACAAAAATACTCAATAAAATTCTTACCAAACAAATTCTAGAAGACGTCAAATTGAACATTCATCACAATCAAGTAGGCTTCATCCAAGGGATGCAAGGGATGTTTCAATATACAGAAATCCATCAATGTAATCCACTACATAAACAAACTCAAAGGAAAAAAAAACACATGATTGTAAGAAGCCACAGTGAGCAGTGATAGCCAGCAGATGGCATTGACATCTGGTGCTCTCCCAAGTTTACAGATAAACTGCGCATGTGCCTAGGGACAGAGCGCGCCAAGTCACGAGCCAGCCTGGGCGTATTGTGCTCCTGAGCAAACAGCCAATCAGAGATGAGCATGCCGCTCCAGGGCATATATAAACAGTGCTTTTGGGGTGTTGGGGGTCGCCCTCTGGAAGATGTAATAAAGAATGGCTGCAGAAGGATCCTGTGTGTCTGTCCGTGATTTCTTGCTGGCAGGAAACCTGCGCATATGACACATGATCATTTCATTAGAATCTGGAAAAGAATTTGACAAAATTCAGCATCACTTCATGTTAAAAGTTTTGGAAAGATCAGAAGTTTAAGACCCATACATAAATATAATAAAAGCAATATACAGTAAAACAGTAGCCAATATCCAGCTAAATGGAGAAAAACTTGGAGCGATCCCACTAAAACCAGGGACTAGACAAAGCTGCCCATTCTTCCTCTATCTATTCAACATAGTACTTGGAGTTCTAGCTGATGCAATTGGACAAAAAAAAGAAGGTCAAATAAATACAAATTGGAAAGGAGGAAGTCAAAATACCACTACTTGCAGATGATATGATCATATAATTAACTGACTCCTAAAATTGGACCAGAGAACTCCTAAAGCTGATATATAGCTTCTGAAAGGGGCTGGACGTAAAATTACTCAAACAAACCAGTAGCCTTCTTGTACTCAAAGGATAAACAGGCTGAGAAAGAAATTAGGGAAATGACACCCTTCACAATAGCCACAAATAATCCAACATACCTTGATGTGACTCTAAGCAAGTGAAAAATCTCTATGACAAGAACTTCAAGTCTCTGAAGAAAGACAGCAAAAGAAGATCTCTGAGATGGAAAAATCAACTATGCTCATGGATTGGAGGACTAATATAGTAAAAATGGCCAAATTGCCAAAAACAATCTACCAATTCAATGCAATCCCCATCAAAATTCCAATTCAAATCTTCATAGAATTAGAAAGAACAATTTGCAAACTTATTTGGAATAACAAAAAAACCAGGGAATTGAAAACTATTCTCAACAATAAAAGAATATCTGGGAGAAGCACCAGCCCTGACCTCAAGCTGTATTACAGATCAGTAGTGATACAAATTGCATGATATTGGTACGGAATAGGCAGGGAGATCAATGGAATAGAAATGAACACCCAGAAATCAGTCTACAGCTCATATAGTCACTTGATCTTTGATGAAAGAGCTAAAAATATTCAGTGGAAAAAAAGACATCATTTTTAACAAATGATGCTTGTTCAACTGTCTGTCACCGTGTAGAAAAATGGAAATCGATTGACTCTTTTCTGATTATACCAAGCTCAAGTCCAAGTGGATCAAGGACCTCCACATAAAACAAGATACACTTATACTTTTAGAGGAGAAAGGGAGGAAGAGCCTCGAATACATGGCCACAGGGGAAAAATTCTTGAACACAAAAAAATGGCTTACTCTGTAAGATCAAGAATGGAAAAATGGGACCTCATAAAATGGCAAAGATTCTGTAAAGCAAAGGATACTGTCAAGAGGAGAAAAAGGCAACCAATAGATTAGGAAAAGATCTTTACCAATCTTATATCTGATAGAGGCTAATATTTAATATATACAAAGAACTCAAGTAGTTAGACTTCAAAGAACCTAATGACCCTAAAAAAATTTGGATTATAGAGCTAAACAAAGAATTTTCAACTGAGGAATATTGAATGGCTGAAAAATATCTAAAGAAATGTTCAGCATCCTTAGTCATAAGGGGAATGCAAATTAAAACAACAGTGAGTTTCCAACTCACACCAGTCAGAATGGTTAAAATCAAAACCTCGGGTGACAGCATATGCTGGTGAGGATGTGAGTAAAGAAGAACACACCTCCATTGCTGGTGGGATTACAAGCTTTTACAAACATTACGGAAATGAGTATGGTACTTCCTCAGAAAATTGGACATCGTACTACATGAGGACCAAGCTATACTACTCCTGGGCATATATCCAGAAAATGCTCCAACATATAATAAGGACACATGCTCCACTATATTCATAGTACCCTTATTTATAATAGCCAGAAGCTGGAAAGAACCCAGATGTCTTTCAACAGAGGAATGGATATAGAAAATGTGGTAGATTTACACAATGAAGTACTACTCAGCAATTTTTTTGTTTTGTTTTGTTTTGTTTTTTTGAGACAGGGTTTCTCTATGTAGCCCGAGCTGGCCTGGAACTCACTCAGTAGACCAGGATGGCCTCAAACTCAGAAATCCATCTGCCTCTGCCTCCCAAGTGCTGGGATTAAAGGCATGTATCACCATCGCCCAGCTACTCAGCTATTAAGAATGATGAATTCATGAAATTCTTAGGCACATGAATAGAACTAAAAATATAATCCTGAGTTAGGTAACCCAATAACAAAGAACACACACAGTATGCATTCACTGATAAGTGGATATTATCCCCAAATCTCCAAACAAACAGGATACAATTCACAGACCACATGGAGCTCAATGAGAAGGAAGACCTCATATATGCTTCAGTCCTTCTTAGAAAGAACAAAATACTCACAGGAGCAAACATGGAGATAAAGTGTACAGGAAAAACAAAATAAAGAAAGTCCACCCAGAGACTGTCCCACCTTGGGATTCATCCCATATACAGTTACCAAACCCAGACACTATTGTGGATGCCAAGAAATGCATGCTAAAAGGAGCCTGATATGGCTGTCTCCTGAGAGGCCCTGCCAGAGACTTACAAATACAGAGCTGGATGTTCTCAGCCAACCATTGGACTGAGTGCGGGGTCCCCAATAGAGAGGTTAAAGAAAGGACTGAAGGAATTTCAAGAGCCTTGCATTCCCATAGAAAGAACAACAATCTCAGCCAACCAGACACCACAGAACACCCAGGGACTAAGAAAACAAAGGAGTACATATGGCTGCAGCTGCATTGATGGGAGGGGAAGCCCTTGGTCCTGTGGAGGCTTGATGCCCCAGTGTCAGGGAATGCTTGCCTGGTGAGGTTGGTATGGGTGGATGGATGGGAGCACACTCTCAAAGAGGCAAAGGGGAGGAGGATGGGATGGGGGTTTGCGGAGAAGAAACCCTGAAAGGAGACAACATTTGAAATGCAAATAAACAAAATATCCAAAAACAATTAATTAATTAATTAATTAATTAATCAGTTAGTTAATTAATTAATGAAGAAAATAGCATCAGCCATATCTAGTTTAGTAGACCAATGGCATCAGTGTGGTGTCTTACAAGAACCCAGAGGAAGAGTTATCAGCATATCCTGCTCCGTCATATTGGAGGATGTACTTTCAGAAAATCTTCTTTCTTGTATGGAAAATATTGTCTCCCTCCTGTTACTGATATCAAGCAGTACTGAAAAATGGTGCTTTCCTCAGTTATAAAACTGATATAAAAACAGTTAAGTTCAAAGACAGACCTTGATCTCAACATTTTCCAAAGAGAAAGTATTCACATCATGTCCTGAAAAAATTAAAAGGCACAAATAAGATATTTCTATCACTGAATTTCTCCTCTATAATTAATGAAGCAGAATTCTTATTTCAGGAATGGATAAGTTGAATCTGGTCTTATGAATTTACACCTCAGGTAATCAGAATTGGGTTGGTGCAAGCATGCCTTGATGATGTATGTAAGACATACCAAGGAATTTCATCACAATTATGAGTATGTAGGGACATGGGAAGATAATGATCATTGTCAATTGCTACATTTCATTAAGAAGATGGCTAAAAATTGTTTTTGATGCAATACACCTGGGGAAAAGATGCTTGGAAAAGTTTCACCTTGCCTCATGCAAAGTTGGGTACCAACTACTACTGAAGGTAAAATTTCAATTGCATGTCTGAGGGGACATAAGGTCACAGAATTACATGCTCATATCTCCACTACTGGTATGCTCCTTCTAATACATGTCAGGGTACATAAGATCTTCACACTAAGGTCAGTATTCTGGCAAGAGAGACAACACTTGGAGTGAATCCAGTGGGGTCTGTGAGTTAGAGTGACCCATCAGAAAACCCATCAGAAGGCTCTAGATTAGCATGACTTCCAGAAAACTCTACTTGGAATTGAACAATGTCACATAACACTAGCAATTGGAAAAGCAGCTGAATTATGGACTCAGGACACAAGCAACATGTACAGGAGGTAATACATACATAACACAGTCTCTGACGTTCCTACATTCATGAGTCCTTCACTCACTAGAATTCTTGGGGTTTATTTCAAAGGATAATGAAACCTGGAATACAAGGTGCTGAAAACTTGTTTTAAAAAATCATTCTACTGCTTAGCCATGATCCTCAAAATCTTTTCTATACATGATCTGACTCTACAGTTTCAAGAGGTGTTCTTCAGAGAGAGAGTAGAAGGCAAATGAACCATGAAATCCCAAGCTGACAGCATAGCCAAATGTAGATGGCTTGAATATAGACTTAAATTTGACACATGAGGCCATAGGTGGAGAAAGGGACTTAATATTCTTGGAAAATATGTAGTCTGTGATCATAATGAGGCTGGTTCCCTCCTAAAGTATGCTCAGAAAACATTGTTATTCGATTATTTGACTTTTGAGTATATGATGATGTGAAGGAGTAAATTGAAAACTTCTTTACATGTTAAACTGTAACTATGAAACTGGTGATATTTCTAAGGAATGCTATATTTTGTTTTAGTTTTTAATTTTAGGAAGTTGAAGGTGAAAATTGATTAAGTTTATTTATAATGTTTGTGTGTGTGTCCATGAATCTGTGTGTCTGTATGTCTGTGTGCATGTGAAAGAATGAATGCACATCTGTGCTTCACATGTGTGCCCAGGATGTTCAAATGTCACAAGATGGACTTGGAACTTTAGGATTCGATATACAATTGATTGTAAGCTACCATCTGTACTGAGAACTAAACTCAGGTAGTCTGAAAGAGCAGCCAGTGCTCCTAAATACTGACTGATCTCTCTAGCCACCAGTTCTTCATTGGGTACAAAGAACTAAACATGATGCTGACAAAACATAGTGGGTACACATCATGCTGGAGTTGGGTGGTTTGAAAACCTTACAATCCTGTACAGAGATCACTGTTTCAGATAACAGCACTGAAGTATATCATCAGGTACATAATCGTAATGTTATGATCCATATGCTTTTAACTTGTACTTATTTTCTTTCTGAAAATTAATATGTGGTGTGGGAGTATTATCAATTTCTGTTAGGCTGTAATTGTATTTCCTTTACTATTGTGAGAATAAATAAACCATTAGGCTGAATCGAAAGATTGGGCCATTTTTCAAGGATTTACATACTTCTCCTGAGACTGGTTCCTACAGGGTCATATTTTCTGCCATACATTAAAATTCCCAAGGTTTACTAGGAATTGATATTTCATTCTACAAAAAAAGAGGTACACTGGCATGTAAAATTCAACTACAAAAATTAGACCACATCAGTAATTTTAAAAATGTAAAATATTTAATGCCTATAAATTATATGATGCTGCTCATTTAACAGATGGCCTTGGATGATTTTTCAGGTAGTTGTGGATCTGAGTGGCCTATCTGTCAACATTGTACACTTAAAAGTCCTACTTTCATCATTAAACAAGCATGGATGTATAAATATTGACTTACATGAGCTTTTCTTATATTTCCTCATCTGCTTATCTAAATCTAGAGCAGAAGATTCTGCTCAGATGTGAATAGTCACTAAGTGGTATACAGATCATTCAAAACTAGGAATGATACTTTATACACTCTGAGAAGATTATATTGGGGGGTTTTGAATCCCTGTAATCAATGAAGCCTTCTGCATAAGCCTAATTATGAATATAAAATGTAGCATATAGTAGTGCATACAGCCTATACCTCATCTGCTCATGTCAGAAATCTAAGACCAAAAATTTTGAGAGCATGAAAGCCAGTGACATTGTAATAAGTGTGATCTTCTTATCACAGACTGTAGTTGGGATCCTGGGCAACTCCTTCTTAGTTTACCATTATCTGATGCTTTATTTAGTGGGGAGCAGATTAAAGTTCACAGACTGGATTCTGTAGCACTTGATTGCAGTCAACTTCTTAACTCTCCTGTGTAAAGGAGGTCCCCACACTGTGTCATTGTTTGGGTTGAAAGGATTCCTCGGTGAAATTGAATGCAAACTGATCTTCTATCTTCACAGAATTGGGAAGGTTGTGTACATCAGCAGCACCTGCTTTCTGAGTGTCTTCCAGGCCATCAGCATCATTCCAAAGGCTTCCAGGTGGACACAACTTAAAGTCAAGTCTCCCAGTTACATTGCTTCTTGTGTGTACATGAGCTGGTTCCTGACATTCATATGAAACATAGCCTTTCCCATGTACATAACAGCAAGATGGTACAATAGGAACATGACACATCTAAGGGTGTGTGAATTCTGTGCTTCTGTTCAACAAGACAAGACCTCTGGATTTTCAGTGCAATATTTATCTCTCTTCCTGATGTGTTACTCATGCTGCTGATGCTTTGGTCCAGTGGCTACATGGTTTGCATTTTCTACAGACATAAGCAGAGAATGAAGCATATTCATAGGAGCAACTTTTCCTTCAGGTTCTCCCCTGAATTCAGAGCCACAAAGACCATTCTACTCTTGGTGAGCACCTTTGTCTTCTTTTACACAATTTCTTGCCTCTTACAAACTAATATGTCTCTTACATATAATCCAAACTCTTCATGGGTGAACCTGGCTTCAGTACTAGTCACTGCATGTTTCCCAACTGTGAATCCCTTTCTGGTGATCAGGCATTAACTATGTGAGCCTTCACTGTGTTCTGCTTTTGTAGGAAACAGAATATCCTAACCCTATCAGTAACATCAAGAGTGTATGGATTTTAATATTGTATATATTTTATACAATTATGTATACATATTCAATCATATAACAAAAGCTGGTGGTGGGCATTCATGAACTAACCTGTAAAATACAAATAGAGAATATATTATAAAGTGTATTTTTACATATCCTATATTTTCTCATATAACCAATATTAATCAACATTTATATATAATGTCATAATTTGTAAAACAATACTTTGGTTTATGATTTATTTTGTTGATATTTATCTGCCTTTTTTTTACAGCAACAAGATAAAATTTATCAGGTAATTTTTTTAAGGATAAAAAGGTTTGGAGGTAAAACTCTCATCTACATGGATTCCAAGCTAACATTTTAGCATTTGAGCCATCTCTCCTGACAGAAAATTGATACATAATATAACTTAAGACTTGTACATGTTGATAATCATTTTCTTTCTAATACCTCTCAATTTTCTGCTCCTGAGATTTCCACTCTTCTACTGTGGTTCTATAAATTAAACTTTCCAAACTTGTTCATCTAAATTAACACAGTGAATACCAGATCTATTTGGGGGTTTTGCATATAGCAGAATATTTACTCAAAGCTATACATATTAAATGGAAAGTATGCGAAAGGTTACAAGTGTGTACTTTCTTAAAGTACTACAGGCTAACTAACCTGTGTAATTAAAACCTTGAGAATCTGTCTCTATCATAAGCCATTCCAAATCCTTTCTTGAGAGAGAGAAAATGAGAAAGACTTGCACAGTGTTTATTTGAGGCCTCTGGCCAGTTATAGTTGGTCCACGAGAAGGAGATTCCAAGACCTTATCAGAAATTCCTTAGGATGAAGGAAGAGTTATAAGCATCTTATGCCTGCTACAAAGCCTTATAAAACACACAGAACTGACCATCCACTTGATCCTCTGGACCTCTTTGGCAGAGTTCAAATATACAGTGGTACTCAGGATTGACACACTTATTTCAGAACTTTCTCCTTTGGCAAAATGGATCTGGTAAGGCACGATGTAAACACTGTCCTGAAAATTGCAAGGTTTTTTTTTAGAACTTAGCTCCCCTTGTGATCTGGAATTCCACCACTGATCTTCCAGTCTCTACAGAGTGCTCTCTCTTCCTTGTGAGTTCCTATCAAAATTAAAAACCAGTGATATAGATATAAAGCATCCATATGTCATTTTGTGATATCACTTCACCTTAAATGTTACATTGTAGAAAGCAAACAACATATCAATCAATGGGGCTACTACAAATTTACTATAAAGAAAGGGATTAATGGATAGTGGCAGTGAACATTAACCTGAAGCATACACACCATGACCTCATCCACCCTCAGCCCAGTCTTTTCATTCTTTCCTTACATCTCCTAGAAGACAGAGGTAGATGGTCCTTCTAGAATATCAAACACAATATAAGAATGAACCACATTTCAGCCAGACTTGACTACCTACATCCAGGTTTATTACATAAAAAAGAAGTGAATGTGCCACAAAACTGTTTACCTAAACTCAATTGTCTACTTCAATTGTGGTCAATATATAGATAATTTGTAAAGTAATATTTTTGCTGTGGAGATAAAACAGTGAATAATTCCAAATAGATTATATATGACCATAAGAGAGGGAAATGATGATTAATTGGGATGATTTAAATATAGCCTTTACCATCAACTTAATTCCAAACGTATTTATCAACTTTCTTCAAGGACACATCCTAAAGTTTCCATTGTGCATCTGTCTTTTAGCATTTGCCTTATATTGAACATCCAAAAATCCTTCTACAACACTCTACAATCATATCATCCACAACACATTTTCTTCCAACCAATTTAAATGTCTTCACTTTTTATTAACTTTGAAATGAAGTGTTTTGTCCATAGATTTTGGTCCTTACTATTGGCTTTAAGCAAGAAAGGCAAATGGTTAATCTATCCCAATTAAGTCTGAATTTACTCTTATTTCCCATCAGCCACCATTTTGCCTTACTATGGAGTATTCTTATGACTGTGCAGTCACTGCAGTTGGCTTTGAAGAAGATGTATTTAATGACAAACACAGTTTAGTCAGAGGAAAGAATATTGACATATTAAAGCATATTGAACATGCTGCTACAGAAAGCTCCTCAGTTACAGCAGGATATCAAGCAACATAATCGTCCATATTATTTTAATATTTATGTATCAGGTCAGAATGGAACACAAACAAGCCCCAGAAGCTCCTAATCTTTCCTCACACCACTCCTCCCTTAGGAATATATCACCATCCTTTGTATTAAAGGTCAGAGTTGAGCTCTATCTCTATTCCATGTACATTACTATCTGCATTGTTTCACTCTCTGAATTATCTCAGTGGATTCCTAGGCTTTATCCCTCATGAGACTTTTTTTACTGGTGATATTATTTGCATTCTCTATGCAGCATGTGGGAACAGACAGAGAGACTCACAGGTATATGTTACAAAAAGTGTAAAATCTTGGAATGCACTGCCATAAATAAAACATCTTCAACAAATCCCACCCCTCATGGTTGAGAACATTTTCTCAAAGAGAGAGCAAAAGAGTGTAAATGCCAAAGTGGATGGATGACACCAAGAAAATAAAGCACTCTAAATCAACATGGTCAAAGCTCATACAAACTCACAGACACTGAGGCAGCATACACATGGTCTGCATGGGTCTACAACAGGTCCTATGCCTGAATATTGTGGCTTTCAGTTTAGTGTTTTGATTTAATCTTGAGTGTGTCAATGAGTGTATATTAGATTCTGTTCCTTTTCTTTTGCTTTTCCCGTTCTGTTTGCTTGCTTCATCCAACTTCATGTGTTAGTTTTCTATACAAATTTTATTATATTTAATATTATATTTTATTGTTAATTCCTTAGAAATCTTGTTGTTTTCCAAATGGCAGGCAGAAAGAGAATGTATCTGAATGCGATTGGAAGTAGGAAAGAACTGGAAGGAGAAGAGAAAGTGAATCAAGATGCATTACCTGAGAAATAAATCTATTAGAAAAAAAGTAGAACAGAGAACTCAGTATATCATTTTACTTTAAAGTGGTGGTTATAAACCTGTTAGTCATGACCCTTCTGCTGGGGTCAAAGGCCATTTATGCCAGGATCTTATATCAGATATCATATATACCAGATATTTTCATTAATATTCATAACTGTAGCAACAACTAAAAATTAGAAGTGAAGATGAATTTATGGTTGAACACCACATGAAGAACTGTATTAAGGTACTGAAGCAACAGGAAGATTGAGGATGACCACTTTCAAGTTTTAACAAATTCTTCCTATCATGGATGATTCTCCTAATAATGGCTTATTTAATATACTTGAATATTTAAGCTTTGTATATTTTATAAATAACTCAGCACACGTTCATTAAATTCTTGTTTTTTCACCCCAAAATCATAAGAAAGGACAATTTAATAAGCTCATTTATCATTTCATTTTCCTACTTTCCTAACAGAGACTTTCTAAGAAGTTTGTACACAAGTCACCTTTACCCATTGTCATCACTTCCTTCAGCATTCATGTTGTCCTGGCAGACATATGAGCTTCTGTTGTGTGTCACATTAACCTGAACAAAGTACATGTAATAGTCACAACAACCTACAATATTGTCCCAAATGTGATACTTTCAGGAATTGCAACATGTCTTTTGGTAAATCTGCTGCTGTATTTACATTGCTTTATCCCTGTGGTAGACACCATTATTCATAAAGGATGCCACAACCTGCCATGTAGAGGAAAATTGGTGTTATGATATACCAAGTAAAGATTTTCCATGCTCAAGTAGTTCAATTAATGCATGACTTATCAGTTGCTTCAGGTAATATGCAATTGCCACTATGGCAATAAGGGACACTATCCAATATAATTCAGGTATATCTAGCTACATCCATACGGCTACCTCTATGTCTTATCTATCCATGCAGCATCTCAATACAAGAGGATATTTGTTTTTTCTCATCCTATCAAGATGCCAATTATTATTTTTTCAACTTTTATTTTTTTGTTATCTTATAACTGTGTAGTTAGTGCCACATAAATATACATAGTATTTTGCCAAGTGTGTCAATAGACGTACTTTAGAGTGGAGCACTTTGGAGTCCTTCTGATTACAGCCAGATGGTTTTCATGTTCTTATGTATTTGTTTCCTGATGCCAGCACGAATTTTAAAATGAGTCCATCATGCTTAGAGCATAATTTATCTCCAAAGAATATTCTTCTGAAATAATAATCTTCAGATTCAGTTAAACCAACAAATCTAATGTGGAATAAATAAAAATGAGCTTACAACCAGGCACATACTAGTTACTTCATAGAACACAAAGGAGAAATTGAATATTACCAAAACACTTCCATAGACAGCAGAACTTGTCTACAAAGGCATCACAACTAGGATGAAGAGTGCTCTATCAATCACAAGTCTGGAAACTTGAAAAAAGGATAATATCTTCAAAGATCTGAGAGAAAAGAATTGCCACTGAGGATTGCTGCAAAAAATTATTTTTTCAAGAATAAAAATAAAACCACAGTACTTTTACAAAAATGACAACGGAAAGTTTCATATCAACAGGCAAATAACCTTAATATTTCTAAAATACTTTTAACAAAAAGGAGACTGAATTTATTTTTTTTTTAATTTGAATGTGTGTTTTTAATACTGTTTTCTTTTTATATATATTTTATTACATATTTTCTTTATTTACATCTAAATTTCTCCTTTCCCAAATTCCCCTCCAAAAAACAAACCAACAAACAAACATACAAAAGCAACAAGAACAAACCCCTGTTGCATCCCCCCTCCCCATGCCTGCCACCCTACCCTCTCCCACTTATTGGCCCTGGCCTTCCCCTACAATGGGGCACAGAACCTTCAAAGGGCTGAGGTCCTCTCCTCCTATTGATGATCGAATTTGCAATCCTCTCCTAGACACATGCTGCCAGAACAATCAGTCCCACCATGTATAGTCCTTGGTTGGTGGTTGGGTCCCTGGGAGCTCTGAGGGTACTAGTTAGTTCATATTGTTCTTCATCCTAAGGGGCTGCAAACCCTTCAGCTCCATAGGTCCTTTCTCTAACTCCTTCATTGGGGACCATGTACTCAGTTCAATGGATGGCTGTGAGCCTCTACATCTATATTAGTCAGGTATTGTCAGAGCCTCTCAGGAGAGAGCTATATTTAGGCTGTATGCCAATCATTTTTGCTAATAATTCCTGGAGACATGAAAACGTATATTCACTGCAGATAGAGTATTAATAATAAATGAGGAAAATTGTCTCAACCACAGCTTGCTTGGTAGACCGATGGGATCAGTGTGATTTCAGAAGAAGGATTATCATCTTATCCTGTTCCAACATCTTGGAGGATGTCCTTTCAGAACATTCTGTTTCTTGAGTGGAAAATGATCTGTTTCCCTCCTGTTACTGATAATAACCACTACTGATAAATGATGTCTTCTGCAGCTATAAAAGCAAAATGAAAACAATTACCTTAAAAGACAATACTTGATCTCAATATTTTCCAAGGTAAATGAAAATTATTCACATACTGTGTTGAAAAAAATGAATTTCTCCTCTATAATTAATGAGGCAGAACTCTCATTTCAGGAATGGATAAACTGAATTTGGTCCCATAACATCTCAGGTAAACATGAAATGGGTTGGTGCAAGCATTCCTTAGTGATGTATGTAATACATATCAAGGAATTTCATCATCCTTACCAGTCTGCACAGATATGGGAAGATAACAGTCACAACAAGCTGCTACATTTCATTGAGAAGATAGCAAAAAATTGTTTTTGATGCAAAACACCTGGGGAAAAGATGCTGAGAAAAGTTTCCTCATGCTTCATGCAAAGTTGGATACCCGCTAGTACTGAAAGTAAAGTTTTAATCACATGTCTGCAGGGAGGTGAGGTCACAGAATTACATGCCTATATCTCAGGTACTGGCTTCTGCACTCTACTACATGTCAGGATACATAAAACCATGGCAATAAGATCAGCATCCTGGCAAGAGAAACAGCACTTAGAGAGCATCCAGTGGGGTCTGTGAGTCAGATCCACAAAGAAATAACCATCAGAAGACTCTAGGTAGGCAAGACTTCAAGAAAACTCTAACTTGGAGTAGAACTATGTCACACAACACTAGCAATTGGAGAAGCAGCTGAATCATGGACTCAGGACACAGGTAACATGTACAAGAGGTAATACACCCATAAGGCAGTCTCTGATATTCTTACATTCATGAGTCCTTCACTCACTGGAATTCTTGGGGTTTTTTTCAAAGATAATGAAACTTGGAATACAAGGTCATGAATACTTGTTTTAAAATGAATCCACTGCTTAGCCATGATCCTGAGAATCTTTCTCATTGATGATTTGACTCTACTGCTTCAAGAGGTGTTCTTCAGAGAGAAGATGGAAGGTAAATGAACCATGAAATCTCAACCTGACAGCATTGCCATTGAGTGTTTACAGAGAAAGTCTTAAATTTTTAACATGAGGCCCTTAGTGGAGACAGGTACTGGATCTACACTGTCAAAAATTAAGTCTGAGATCATACCAAGGCTCGTTCCCTCCTAAAGTATGCTCAGAGACTTTACATAAAAATAAGACAGATTGTCTCCCAATCCAAATACTGCTATTCAGATGTAGACCATCTTGTTTTCACATATATTCTTAATTCTACCTTTGGACAGAAAATATAAATATTGGATGAATTTTACAGTTGAGGTTACAATGATGTGAAGAAACAAATTGAAAGTTGCTTTACATGTTAAAATTTAACTGTGATCCTGAATGATTTTTTGAAGAACAGCTATATTTTATTTGATTTTTAATTTTAGGAAGCTGAAGGAGTGAATGTATTCAGTTTAGTGTGTGTGTGTGTGTGTGTGTGTGTGTGTGTATGTGTGTGTGTGTGTGTTGATGTCTGTGTGTGTGTGTGTCCCTGGAATGTTCAAAGGCCAGAAGAGGATGTGGCAACCCTAAAACTAGAGCTACAGTTGTTTTTAAGCTACCATTTCTACTGAGAACAAAACCCAGGTTCTCTGAAAGAGCAGTCAGTACTATTTAATAAAGAGCCATCTCTCTTGCCTCAAGTTCTTCATTGGTTACAAGGCATAAAACAAGATCCTGAAAAAAGGCAGTGTGTACACAACATGCTGGAGTTGGGTGGTTTGCAAAACTTACAGTCCTGTACAGAGATCACTGTTTCAGGTACCAAGTAGCACTGAAGTATATCATCAGGTGCACAATCATAATGTTGTGAACCACACCCTTTACCTTGTGCTTGCTTTGTTTCTGAAAATTAATATATGACATGGGAGTAGGACCGGTTTCTATTAGACAACCATTTTATTTTCTTTATGAACATAAGTATAAATAAACCATTAAGCAGCATCTTAAAATGGACCATTTTAAATGGATATGCATACTTCTCCTGAGATTGGTTCCTATGGGATCATATTATTGGCTGTACATTAAAATTCCCAGGGTTTACTAGGAATTAATATTTCATCCTGAAAAAAAGGTACATATACATACAAAATTGAAGTACAAAAATTATACCATATTAGTAATTTTGAAAATGTAAAATATATAATGCATATAAAATATATGAGGCTGTTCATTTAACAGATGGCCTTGGATGATTTTTCAGGTAGTTGTGGATTACTGTCAACTTTGTACACTTAAAAGTCCTCACTTTCATCACTAACCGAGCATGGATGTATAAATACTTAACTCACACAAGCTTATCTTATTTTTCCTCATCTGCTTAAATAAAGCCAGAGCAGAGACTTCTCAGATGTGCATATTGACTAACTTGTACACACTTCCTGTAAAACTAGAGTTGGTACATTATATACTCTCAGATGATAATGAAGTTTTTTGAATTCTTATAGTTAAGTCAAGGAAGCATTCTGCATAAGCCTTAATATGAATATAGAATGTGGGATATAATATAGTATGTACAGCCTATATCTCATCATCTCATGTCAGAATTCTAAAAACACAAGATTTGAGAGCATGGAAGCCAGTGGCATTGTAATAGGTGTGATCTTCTTATCACAGACTACATTTGGAATCCTGGGCAACTCCTTCTTAGTCTACCATTATCTGATGCTTTACTTTGTGGAGTACAAATTAAAGTTCAGAGACTGGATTCTGCAGCACTTGATTGCAGCCAACTTCTTAACTCTCCTGTGTAAAGGAGTTCCCCACATTGTGTCATCTTTTGGGATGAAAGACTTCCTCAGTGACATTGAGTGCAAACTGATCTTCTATCTTCACAGAATTGGGAGGGGTGTGTCCATCAGCAGCACCTGCTTTCTGAGTGTCTTCCAGGCCATCACCATCAGTCCAAAGACTTCCAGATGGACACAGCTTAAAGTCAAGTCTCCCAGTTACATTGCTTCTTGTGTATACATGAGCTGGGTCCTGTCATTCCTAGTAAACATAGATTTTCCCATGTACATGAGAGCAAGATGGTACAATAGTAACGTGACATGTCTAAGGGTATATGAATTCTGTGCTTCTGTTCAATATGACAAGACCTCTGGTATTTTTGGTGCAGTACTTATCTCTCTTCCTGATGTGTTGCTCATGCTGCTGATGCTTTGGTCCAGTGGTTACATGGTTTGTATTCTCTACAGACATAAACAGAGAATGAAGCACATTCATAGGAGCAACTATTCCTTCAGGTTCTCTCCTGAGTTCAGAGCCACAAAGACAATTCTGCTTTTGGTGAGCACCTTTGTCTTCTTTTACACAATTTCTTGCATCTTACAAATTAATTTGTCTCTTACACATAATCCAAAGTCTTTATGGGTGAACATGGCTTCAGTAGTATCTGCATGTTTCCCAACTGTGAGTCCTTTTCTGGTGATCAACCATTAACTCTGTGAGCCTTCACTCTGTTCTTCCTGTGCAGGGAACAGAATATCCTAACCATGTCACTAATATTCAGATTGTATGGTTTTGAATAATGTGTGTATTTAATTCAATTATGTATACATACTCAATCATGTCACAAAAGTAGGAGGTGGGCATTCATGAACTATACTGTAAAATACAAATAGTGAACATATTATAAAGTACATATTTGCATATCTTATATTGTGTCACATAAACAATATTAATCAATTTGTATATATAATGTCATACTTTGTAAAAATTGGATTTGGTATACAATATATTTTGTTTAGATTTATCTTCTCTTTTACTACAGCATCAGCCTGAAATTTATTGGACAATTACTTTTAGCTACTTCTCTTGTCAAAAAAAAAATTCAAATAAAAATTGTCAAATAGTTTAATTACTCATATGCTCGGAACAGAAAACTTTAAGAAGCATAATAGTATTTGACTAACACAGGATAGTCTCCATGTGAGTACAGTAATAAAGGCACTAGAGAAGGTTTTAGCAAGCAATGGGCATTTAGTATGACTTCTGTCAATTCTTGTTTCTTTTATTATTTTGAATATCACTTAATTCAAGAATACTTGTACATGTGTGAGCAGGTTTTTTATGTTTGTTTTCCATTTTTAAATCTTTTTGTTGGTTATTTTAGTTTTTTTTACATTTTATTTTATTCCACTTCCCAGTCTCCCTTCCACAAACCCACTCTCCCATAACTCCTCCACACACTACTACTCCCCAATTTCTTGTTCTTTTGTTTACAGGCAACACTATTCCAGATTTATTAAAGTATAATTGAAATTAAAATTTCTTTTTTATATTATAAATTGTGATAGTTTCATATATATATGCTTATATATTCAAGAAAAATGTAAATACCTTAATCAAATTATGTGACATTTTGTGCTGTGTAGTTTTATGTCAACAACACAGCTTTACTAATTTGGAAGAAGAGAACTTCAATTAAGAAAATACCACCTACAGATTGTCCTATGATCAGTCTGTCAGGAGTTATCTTGATTACTTGCAATGTGAAACGGCCTTGCTCTCAGTGAATGATGTAATTCCTCGGCAGTTGGTCTTCACATGTATAAGAAAGCAGACTGTGCAAGCCATGGGATGAAAGCCCTTAGTCATCTTTCCTCCATGATGTCTTCTTCAGTCTTTGACTTTAGGCTCCGGCCTGAGTCCTTGCCTTTCCTCCTATCAGTGATAGACTGTTGCTCGGAAGTGTAAGATAAACATAAATCCTTTCCTCCTCAAATAGTTTTTTTGTCATGGTGTTTTATCAGACCAACAGAAACTTTGAACACACATAACTATAAAACCAATTTTTTAGGATACAAACTTTTAAAATCTGTCTTAACATCTTCCACATGCAAAAAACAGTAAGTGTAGACACCAATGTTACTTTAGAATCTCAGAGCTTGCACATCTTTGTGACTGTATGTGTTAGAGAACCTAAAGTTCATCATTTTAGCTAGAATGCCTCTAGTGAGGCTCAGAGACCCTACTGTATATGCTCTGTAATGACAAGTGCATGAAGCTTCACTTAGGGTTACAAAGTTTGGAGGTAAAAATATCTTTTACATAGATTCCACAGTAAGCATTTTAGAACTTGAGCCATCTCTCCAACAGAAAATGGATTCATAATATAATTGAGGACTTGGATATTTGACAAGCATTTCCTTCTTAATGTCTCTCATTCCTTTGCTTCTGAGTTTTCCACTCTTCTACTGTGGTTCTATAAATTAAACTTTCCAAGATTCTGCATGTTAGTATAAATGTCCCATTACATCTGAGTCATCTTGCTTCATACAGTGCCAAACAGATCCATATGGGGTTTTTTGATTGTGGTAGAAAATTTATTTAAATTATATATGGGGTTTTTTGATTGTGGTAGAAAATTTATTTAAATTATACATGATATTAAATTGTAAGTGGGTAAAAGGTCACAAGTGTATACTTTCTTAAAGTACTAAGGATTAATTGATCTGTCTAATTAAAACCCTGAAAATTGTTCTATATCATAAGCCATTGCAATTCGTTTCTTGAGAGAGAGAAAATGAGAAAGACTTGGGCAGTGATTATCTGAGGCCTCTGACCAATTAATGTTGGTCCATTGGAAGGAGATTCTAAGACATTA
>JADRCD010103583.1:0-33226 GCA_019843815.1 Montemys delectorum | reverse complement strand
CTCTCTCTCTCTCTCTCTCTCTCTCTCTCTCTCTCTCTCTCTCTCTCGCTTTCACTCACTCTCACTCTTACTCTCTCCTTCAGAAGTGGGACTGTCCTATAATCAGAACCATTGGAGGGCAGCAATCTTTTCTCAGGTGTAGAGACACTTGAGTCATGGTGTTGAGAGCTTCTACAGGGCAGGAAAGGGAACCTTCAGGATGGAAGATTCCATCTACAGGTCAGTTCTCTGTCTTCTCAAAAGTGGGATATACAACCTGGGTATTTTTAAGTCAGAAGTGGTCAGATCCTAACAGGCCACTGGTGTTACCAGCCATGTGTCACCAGTCCAGGCATCTTCCCTATCTGGAGTATCTTATATCACTGGGAAGCTTTTAGGTCATAAACTCTTCCTTCTAGACCTTGGGGACAAGTAAAAAAAAAAAGAAAAAAAAAAAAGAGGTGACCTATTCTCTCATTGGCTCTTGCCGGCAGGAGTGAGACAATGGTAAGAGGCTGGGAGTGGGGTGGGCCTAGGCTTTGGCTCTGGGATTTAAGGGAGAATAGATCCAGGTGGCTTCATGTAGCAGGAGAAGAGTTTAACCTTCATCAGCTTCGATGGATCAAGTGGTTGCCATCATTTGCTCTTGGATAAACACTCCAATAGAAGGGAGGTTGTGGTGAGTAAAATGAGACCGGAGATTAGTGGATCTTGGTAGGGTCGTCATCTTCTTAATGTGGACCTAGTGATGGTTGTGATTTGATCCAGAAGGAAATTCTGTAAGGAGTTTAAAAAACAGAGTAAAAATATATGTGAGGATAATATGGAGGAAAGACGTGATTAAGGGGAGGATCCAGAGTGGGAAAGAAACCAGGCCCCAGTTATTGAACATTTGGTCGGATCTTCGGGTCCCATCTCAAACCAGTTTGAATTTGGTGGATTATGTTCTAAATTTTTGCCAACTGTTAAGGTTTATTATAGCCCTTAGATGGACCATTCTCTGAGGCAATTTGGTGGTCTTTGTACACCTCTCTGTTTGCCAGCTATGTAGAAGTTAGAGGACTCTGAGCCCGCGATCACTTAAAGCAATTCAGGTAACCTTTAAAAGGGAGACTAATGAATGGGCCTTCCAACTCATTCCTCTTCTTGCCCCTCTGGGGTTTTCTTTTCTTTTTTCAGGATTCAGAACTAAAAGAGACAAATTAGGGACCCCTTTGTCTCAGCTGATCTGTTTCATCAGCTCTCAAGCAACATTAAAAGCATTTCACATTTCCTGAACAGGACCAACTTGGTTTTGTCTGTGGAAGTATTTCAAAATTAAAGAGAACTAGGTCTCATGACTATTGCTAAGCATAGGATGTATACTCTCTTCCAGGAATTTGCTCATTTGTGTGTGTGTGTGTGTGTGTGTGTGTGTGTGTGTGTGTGAATTGTCTGATGGATGTGTGTAATTCCTGAATTCATTGAGCAAAATGTGTTATCACGACAAATATATCTTTCAGTATGGATAAGTTAGAAGACATTATTATAATTTGATACATATATATTCATTGCAAATATCAAAAGCAACCTTCATATGTCTCAGCAGAATTAAAATGCATTTTACAAACATCATGTCAAGTACCTCTCCAGAACCATCCCTAAGTTTTCTTATGTTGTGTACTAACTCAGTTTTGGAACACCTACTAGGAACAGATCACAACTGTAACATCAACCAGTCCAGGTATATTTTTAGCAGTGTAAAAGCAGAAAACAAGGTAAGAATAAAATCAAGCTAGTGACCAAATAAAACCCTTTAGCTTTTGGAAAAGCTACTAGAATTAATAATAGGGAGAGCTTAGCAACATTTAGAAATGCATTATTTATTAAGGAGCTGTCAGTGGGTCTCATAAAAGGCAGGCTGTGAGTGAAAAATATGCTTGTTTGGGTTGAGTCTATTACTGCAGACAGGCCCATGAAGAGCTGGAAACAATGGGGTCATCAATCTGACTCTCAGGAACGCATTTGTTATGACAGCAACTATCGTAGTGATTTTAAGTGAAGGACTCACACTATGTGGTAAAAGAAAGTAGGAGTAATTAAAGAACACGGTTTGCTCACAGTCTGAAAGATGGATCCTAATGTGCTCATCATCAGTACAGTAAGGGACAAGTTTGTACCACAGACCGCCTGACTTTCTCTTGGGAAGAAAGAATCCTAAATACTAGTAGTTTTCTACACAACTACAAAACTTCCATGATTTCTCTGAATGGTTTCATCTCTAGTAATAATTATTCACAGTGACTAGAATTATTCTACGTACCAAAACTACACTAGTGTTACAGAATACTGTCCTCTGAACATAACAGCTGTTTCTATCTATATTAGGCCAATTGTGTTTATTTTGAACAGACTTTGGACCCTCAAGATCATACCTGTTGTGTGTTTCTCATAAAAAAAAAATAGGGAGTCAGGAGAGCTGGTCCCTATTTGTCTCTCTCCAAGCTGTATATAACACTGGCTAAGTTTCACATGGTCTTGTAGTCTTGGGAGATGCAAGGTTATATAGAGTGTGAAAAGGTAACAGTAGCAGTAATGACATTTCTTGAGCTATGGGGATGCTATCACCCATACGGATGTGGACTTTTTTGTGAGGCAACTGCCTTGAGTCACCCATATTGCTATAAATAGCCCCTCATCAATGTTTTGTAAGTAATTGTCTCCTGATATGTCAATGGTGCTCTATGTGGTGTGTTCAGACATTTAAGACTACCCAGAAAAAGTTCATTGCAACAAGTAAGATAGATGTCTAGACTTAATTTGGAAGATAGACCTGAAAGACTGCCACTATATCTACGCCCATTTTACACATGAGGAAAACTGTACGAGAAAAGTTAAATAATATATCCAGTGTTATAAACCTAGGAAGCTTTAAACCTAAGATAATATTACAAAACCATTAATCAAGGGGCTGTCTGTACAGACAGCCTTCAGGTCAACCTGATATTTACTCTATCGACGTTTCTTCTTCCCAGATACCCCTAGTTCATACCAAGTAGACAAAAAAGTGTACACTAACCCAAATACGTGCCAAACACATTACAGATTGAATCATCTCTGCAGTGCTCTTTAAATTCTTCGCATAACTATTATTTCTGGAGATTTGCTGTCCCTTTCTCTATGTAAGATTGGGACAATTATAAAGTTGAGAATTAACATAAATAATTTAATGAAAATAATCTTAAATGAGTCACTTTTCTTTAACTAAAGAAAATTAACCATCTGAAGCTTTGGGCCAACCAGTTGATACCCAAGCATTCACATGATCTTAAAACTTTGTCTAAAAAGCAGTTTCTAAGCTGTCCTTGTGATGCAGATATCTATACCTTGGCATTTGAAAATGTTAAGTTAATAGGTGATCAATTCTATGAATTAGCATCTTTGGAGGTGACGCTAATCAATGGAGGGACTTATTAGAGTTAGTTTAATAGAAGCATTATTTGACATTGAAGAAGATGTGATAAAAATGGCTTGGTATTTGTGATTTTTTTCTCATTTGTCATGTCATTACCAAAGCAAACTTAATAGCTCTAATTAAGCTCTTTGATTCTATGACTTTTTAACAGGCTGATGATAATCATGTTATTACAAAGACTATGTTAATAACAAGGTGAGGCATTTTAGAAACAGAGGGTTAATACCAATAATAATTAAATGGTGATTATATCCATGTATCTCTAGGTAAGATGTGAGGTGGGGCAAGGATTTTATGAAGAAAAAGATTGGTGGTACTGGCTTTAGACAGAGAAGGAGGCTTTAAACTTAACATAATTTGGTGAGATACAGTAGTGGCTATTCCTGGTTGTCAACTTGACTATGTCTGAAATGAAGTACAATCCAGAATTAGAAGACTCACCTGTGGCCCTAATCTGGAGGCTGAGAGATACAAGTTTCTGACCTGAATCTTGGCACGGAGACCTTGAGGAATAGTGGCTATGAATCCCATAGGATTAACATAGAAAGCTCTATGAGTTCAAGATCATCTGGGATTAAGGGTGTGGTGGCATAGTGGCTATGAATCCTAGAAGATTAAGACTGGAAGATCTACTCGTTCAAGCAAGGTCATCTGGGGTTAAAGGTGTGGTGGCACACACCTTTTACTTGGGCCACACTTTTTGCTGGAGACCTATATAAGGACATTGGAAATAGGAAGGCTCTCTCTGCTTCCTCTGCTTGCCTTGTGGGACTGAGCAACTGCTGGATCCTTGGACTTCCATTCACAGCTGCTGCCGACTGTTGTTGGGAGTTGATTGTTGGGAGTTGGACTACAAACTGTAAGTCATCAATAAATTCCTTTAGTACATAGAGACTACCATAAATTCTGTGACTCTAGAAAACCCTGACTAAGACATATTGGTACCAGGAGTGGGGTATTCCTGTGACAACTTGACCATCTTTTGGGGAGGATTGTGGAAGGACTTTGGAACTTTGAGCTAGAAGACCACTGGTTGTTAAGAACTCTGTGGGATGTTCTGTGGGAGCTTGAAAGATCACGTTGAAAACAGTGCAGAGATAGAGGCCTAGCTTATGAAATTTCAGAGGGAAGATTAAAGACTCTTATCAGGGCCATGTTGTTTTGATTGTGAAGATTCTGTAGTTCTGGTTAGCTGGGGCTGAAGTATCAGCTGTGATTAACAAGATACCAGAACTACTAAAGTGAAAACTTTGCATTGCTGGGACTATTGATGCTGGTTAGCTGGAGCTAAGAAATTAGTGGTAATTAAGAAGAAACCAGCATCATTGAGGTGACATCTTCTGGGGAGTGTTTTCTGAGAGCACAAAGAGGTTGTGTTCCAGAGATAGCCAAGGTTGTACCTTGTGCTGCAGCAGGACTTGGTAATGTATAAGAGTCACCCAGGTGGTACTGGTTTTGACAGCATGAAGGGGTC
The DNA here is from genome assembly GCA_019843815.1 of Montemys delectorum. Taxonomy (NCBI): domain Eukaryota; kingdom Metazoa; phylum Chordata; class Mammalia; order Rodentia; family Muridae; genus Montemys; species Montemys delectorum. The sequence continues at coordinate 28,319 of JADRCD010103583.1, read as the reverse complement.
ATGGAGAGCAGCTGAGGCTCGACACAGTGAGAGGCCATGGAAGGCCATTGGTGAAGGTGCTGCTTCAGTTTGCAATTGATGGCCCAGGACTGAAGGTGTCATGCAAAAGAGTTGAGACTTGGCACCGTGAAGACAGTCTATGAGATGCTACTGGTAAAGCCTAGTTACAGCAGTGTTTTGGGAATGCCAGTACCATGCAGTGACCACCAAGGACAGCAGCAGCAGTGGAGTACAGGCATCTGAAGCCCAGAAGATAAAGACGTGTAAAAAAAAAATTTAAAAAAATAAATAAATAAAGATGTGTGCTACAAAGGGCAGAGCTGGAAAAGTGACCAAAGCCCTTAAAGGAGCCCAGAAGATCGTGAGTTAGATCCCAGACATTGGTTTTGCTTTTGATTGTGACTGTGCCCTAATATTTTCCCTCTTGAAAGAAGAATATATTTTAGTAGAGCCTACAGTTAAGAGACCTTAAATTTTAAAAGATATTGGACATTTTAAATTGATTGAACTTCTAATATGTAAAGACTGTGGGACTTTAAATCTTGGGGATAAATAAAAACATAAGGGTTGAGGCTTAATAGTGATGTGTTTGTGTGTCAAGTTGACAAGGGGTCAATTGTACTGGCTAGTTTTGTGTGTCAACTTGACACAGACTGCAGTTATCACAGAGAAGGGAGCTTCAGTTGGGGAAGTGCCTCCATGAGACCCAGCTGTGGGGCATTTTCTCAATTAGTGATCAAGGGGGTAGGGCCCCTTGTGGATGGTGCCATCCCTGGGTTGGAAGTCTTGGGTTCTATAAGAGAGCAGGCTGAACAAGCCAGGAGAAGCAAGCTAGCAAAAAACATCTCTCCATGGCCTCTGCATCAGCTCCTGCTTCCTGACCTGCTTGAGTTCCAGTCCTGACTTCCTCTGATGATCAACAGCCATGTGGAAGTGTAAGCCAAATGAACCCTTTCCTCCCCAACTTGCTTCATGGTCATAATGTTTGTGCAGGAATAGAAACCCTGACTAAGACAGATACCAAAGAGAGAAATAGAAAGAAGTGAGAGAGAGTCCCTGTGATTAAAAACACGGAATGCCTTTCCACATGAGGTACCACATTACAGTCCCTCTGGTATAAGCAGATGAGTTTAGCTACATCAAGAAAGAAAGAAATAAGAAAATAGTATGGAATTCAGCATCTTATTCTAAGATCAAAGCATCAGGATAAAAATATAAGAAAATATTGTAAGTAACAATGACAGATTCCAGGTAAAGAATTGGGACATATATATGTATATCCCCAATATATATATATATATCCCAAATGTGACAGATACTACTTAGAGCATGGAGTAGATCTGAAAAGAAATGGAATGTACTTCCCCATGGCTGTGGGTTATCCTTCTTGGACTTGTCTTCATAACACAGTCATGCAAAAGTGACAGAGATACTCTACTGTGGCCTTAACTCTGCCATGTTAACACACTAAAAGCCATTACACATATCCAAATTGGTATCAGTGACTGAAATCTGAGCCAAAAATTAACAAGAATAAATGACACATGACAGAAGTTTGAACTTCATCATTTTATAAATGATAGATATCACTATTTCCATCAGGATATGAATTATGACACTATAAAAATGAGAATTGCTAGCTCTTGTCAGGGTTAGAGGATCCATAGTTCTAAATAAAATTAGCTTAAAATTTAGATTCTTTTTCCTGTTGTTAAACTTAAAGACACAGCATGTCATAAAGGAATTTGAGATGCACCCTTGTAATGAAATATTGTTTGCGTAACTACTGGGCTGACCATTAATGTTCTCATTAGTACACATGGTAGAGTAGATAGATGTACACAGTTGTGACTATAGGCATCCAATGAACAGAGCACATTCAAGCAGCAATACAGGTTGAAGAATGTTATATCCTGAACATTTAATTTAGCCAAGAAAAAAGAGTATACCACAAAGGTACACATGTAGTGGTGTCTGTCTTGGCAATCTTACAGAAAACTGTGGCTTCTTAATTTTTCAAGTTCCATACGTGTAAAATTTGAAAGTAGTAATTTCTACCAAGGTCTAAAATGACCAGATCATGTCTAGTTAATTATGATTTGTTCTGGCTACCACATTCAAAGAGTAAAGCAATGAAATGAGTTTGTGCATGAAGGGCAAATTCTGATGAGCATGTTCAGACCAGAGACTTAAAGAACATAAAGATACAAAGTTGCAAAACACCATTATATATTCTAATAAAGTCAAAGACACTTAACACTGAGGTTGTCTATTTGTTTCTATATAGGAAAAGATTGGAATGAAAGGATTGGACTCACACTTTATGGTTTTTAAATTGCAAAGGACTACCTTCTATTTTGAATTTCACAGGCATCATGTAGACTGTTCAGGAGATATTGGTCACAGTCTTAGATGTAGTCGAGGTTGTTGGAAATTGATCCTAACTATAAAAAGAAAACTTACGTGTTGTTTTCTAATTTTGTAATTTCTGATTCTGTGCATGGATGTAAGACATTAAGATCAATGGCGTTCTTGCTTGGTGTGTAAACTGGCCAGTTCCTTCTCAACTACCCTCTAAGAGCCTGCTGGCCAGTCATAAATTTGCATACAGATTACACAGAGGTTTTGATTACCCAAAACCATGAACTCACTGTGAATTGTTCTGTTGAGATATCTGGCCTACCCATAGTGACTTTGCTTAGTTAGGAAAATGAAGGTTTTGTTGTTGTTGTTGTTGTTGTTGTTGTTTTTCCATCATGACATTATCCCAAACAACTTGCTTTCTCTTTTGTTGGCTATGATTTATTCCCCCCTTTTAGCTCTGTGCTGCCTAAATTAACTGGCCATTCCAATTCAAAATGAGAAAAACATGTTTATCTTCTGAGCAAATTACATAGATAGTGAAGAATTGAGTCTGGTTCTGTGAGTCCTCTCTAAGCAAAGTTAAAATGTTTTGTGCTTTTCTATTTAAGGACTTAATGCTTTTCAGATAAAGTGATTACAAAGTTTTGTGTGTTTAATTAATTTACAGCTAAATTAGTACAACCCATTCTCTTCTCAGTGAATAGGGATAGTTAATGTTAAGACAGAAGGGAAGGCTTTCTTCCTGAACATTAGACAAGAAAAGACCAATGAGGGTATTGATTTTAATTTCATCATTTTAAAACTAAAGAAATGAAACCTGAACGAGTTATATAACTTATCTAGAGTGCTCAAATTATCCAGCTGAAGAACCAGGGGCTCACATATCGGCCTTCTAAATCCACCTCCATTGTTCTTTGTCCTCATTAATAACACCCAGTAATTTTCAAATACCTTTCAAATGAGGAAAGTGAGACTTAAAGATTTTAAACATAACCTAAAGTGGGTTCAACATGTTCATATAAGTCAAATCACTTGCCTCCTCAATTTTGTCTTCTGTCATGAACTAGCCCAGAGTATGCAAACTACAGTACTTACCTACTACTGCCACATAGCTAACTGAATGTATTATTTGTAGCTCAATATGCCAATATCAGAATCTCAACTTCTTCGCCCAGTCTGTGGATCTTAGTTCTGAATCTTTATATGTAAGCATATAGTCTGCAGTAACCATGGAAACCAGAAAAGCAAAAAGGGCTACAGTAGGAGTGGAGCTATAGAAGACGGGTGGTGGTAGAACACAGGTGCTATCAAAGCGGGATTGTGGGAAATGAGAGTGAGAGCTTGAACTGGGAAGGGTAGAGTGAGAGAAATACACAGAAAGGTGTAGGGGTGGAGGTAAACAACACTAAAGATGTTCAGAAAAGCCATAGATAAACATACTGTAAGTTCACTTGAAAGTAAAAATATGATATGTAAGTATATACATATAAGATATCTAAGTACATATATGAATATATGTATATAATGCAAAGAATGGAGTTATGCTACTTGGGGGTTGATACTGCTCCCCCAAGACAATATCCCTCATAGACGATCTAACAAAAACTTCAGTGCCATCTGAGTTGTTGGTCAGCTAGTCAGTCTAAGAGACTCCCCAAACGGTAAAGGCCATTGCCCTTGTCTTTGGTTGCCTCTTTAAAAAAATTTTTGTTTTCTTTATAAGGTTCATTTATTTTAGACTGTCAAAAAAGTTGTGACAAAGACATAAAATGTTTATTAGACAAGCAAGCAAAACCACCTTCTCCTATTCTTCCTATTACACTTTAAAATGTAATTAATATTATTACCTCTTAAGGCTGTACCTGTTGTCCTCAAACCTGCTGTCATTTCTCCAGGAAGAACTGTCCTTGACAAGGGATTTGGCCCTGGGCCCTGGCCTGTGGCCAGCCTTCTGCTTATTTTCTGGGACATGCCAGGTGATGTATTGTTTCCACATTCTGCATTGTTTAATGTTCATACACCAAACAATAATTGAGGCCTCCAGGAGATTATTCTCCAGACTACCTCCATGGCAGTGCTGCGCCCAATCTGTCCAAGATCCCTGAGAAATCATCCATCCAAATGCAAGGATGCCTGATTGGCAGGCTGGCTGGAAAATGACATGTCCCCTGCAAGCCACTTGGCCTTGAAATCTTTGGTCTTGAAAGCCCACATTTTAGAGGAAGTCCATCTGCTAACAAACAGATTCAGTCATTTAAAAACCTGTCCTATGTGGCTGCTGTTTCTCTGTAAAGAACAGCTAGATTTTAAAATCAAAGCAGCCATCATATCCAGGTTAGTGTTTTGTATTGTTGCACCTACGACAAGAGAGAAATGAGTATCTATTGAGTAGATGGAGAACACCAACAAAACTACCATTTTCTGTGTACATTCAGGTTTCTAAAACAGTTTTTTTTCACATACTACCTTTCAATTATTAAATCTTGGGAGATGAGGCCCAGCAAATGTGTTCCATATCAGTTTCAGCTTCATCACTTGGAAAATGAAGAAGTGGCTGACACAGGGACTTTGATTGAATTCTACAACCCGGGGCTGGGAAGGGCTCACAAGTTAAGCAGTTTCTGTTTCATGGGGCTTTAAACTGCTTATAACTCTAGTCACAGGTAAGCTGAGGCCTCTGTCCCTCTACATGCATGTGTACTTCTGTGTAAACACACACACACACACACACACACAATTTAAAATAAGAAAATAATTTTTTAAAAAAAATCCGCAGCTACATGTATCCTGTTTAATTCAGTCCTCTAGTGATACTGAATTTCTATCTTCCAACAGGTGCTACATACCAGAAGTATTAGAACTGAGGTGTGCTCCTTCTGCCTCCTCTGTTGATTTCACATTTCCATTTCCACCCTGTACTATGGACAATAGCTGCATAAGCAAATAAGAATAAAGAATACTTGGTAATGCATATCTCAGAAGTATGTAGCATCATTGAAAGAGCCAATAAGAAGACTATGTCTACACTCAGTGTTCTGACCTATGAACACGTTTCAGTAGCCTAACATTCCCTGACAAAAGCAAGCCTGAGATGACCACCAGTCCAGATCCAGCAGATCCAGACAGGGAGCTAGCCTGAAAGGAACACCAGCCTGGCACCATGCAGCCCCAAATGGACTCCCAGGATAGGGAGCATACTGGAGTAATCTGGAGACTAAAGGGCTCTGCCTGGGACCACAGACCCTGGGCAGCAGTGAGTCCAAGAAAGAGGACTCTTGTAAGACCACTTTGAGGTGACCACCAGTCCAGCATTGTGTATGCCTGGGTGCATACCATGCCTGAGATGACCCCTGCCTTGTAGCAATAATGCTCAAGGAGAGCATAGCACTCCTGGGATGAACGCAGACACTCAGAGACCAGGATACTGCTAAGAGAAGCAAGTGAGTGGTGGAGAAATGAGAGAAAGAAGGATGTGAGCACAATAAACAGTGGCAGAACTGGAGACTGGAGGGCACTGAGAAACAGCCCAATGTAAGAGCTGGTGATGCTACTTGGGACCATGATCATGGTGGAATCCTGGCCTGTGCAGCCACCAGGGACCACATCTGGATCTGAGGACGTACAGCAGCAGGATTCTGTTACCACCAGAGGCTAGGCAGACATCTCTAGTCTGGGCTGTCTTGTGGGGCCCTGCTGGTGTCTAAGGGCTAAGTAGAAGTTGCCCCATCCCTCGTCTGGGCATTGAGGAAGAGCTGGCCCTGGAAGGCATGATAGTCGGAGAGCTGACCCTGTTCCTAGCCAGCTGCAGTACTGTGGGAGAGTAGGCTCCACGTATTGCCGGTGTTACAGGTGAACCAGTCCCAGAACACAAGCATGGGAGAGCTTCCCTAGCCACTCTCCCATGGGGTAGCATGAACCAGGGAGAGACACCCTTCTCCCACTAATCCCTCATCACCTATAGCTGGTGGGAGAGCCGGCTCCAGGGGTCATAAGAATGGGAGAACTGGCAACGTCTCTCACCAGCAAGCCCTGTGCCTTGCTGGCACAGCAGGGTAGAGCTGGTCCTGGATTCAGGGGCTGGTGGTGAGCTGTCCCAAAGGGTGTGAGAGCTTGAGAGCAGAGGGGCTGGGCAGCTCAGATACCTCTCAGGCCCGGATTCAGGGCTTTGAATTGGCCCATCCCAACATCTACCCTATCGATGAGCTGCTGGAGTGCATGAAAGGACCTGTCTTACAGATCCAAAACTACAGAGTCTCCGTGACAAAGGTCAACAACAAGATATCTGAGAGGAGTCCCAGGCAAGGTTCCTAAAATGACAAAGTAGTGGAAGCCAGAGGCTTCAGACCAGACAAATGAGTTATTCAATGAACATTTGCAAACAAAGAAGTGTAGAGAAAAGGGCATAATGTGGGACACACATTACAACTTCTACAATGAGATTTTTTTTCTCTTTTGTGGGGGAGGTTGCAAGGGTGAGAATGGGTACCAAAGGAGGGGGAGATGAGTGGGTGGGGTACATGACATGAAATTCACAATGACGTGAAATTTACAAAGAACCAATAAAAAGTTAAAACACACACTATTCTGTGAGTAAAGGTGATTGGTCGACGTGTATGTTACATTGAACAAAGAAAGAAAGAAAACAATGAATATAGTTTAGTATAATTAATCAGTAATAGTACCTCACTTCTAAAAGGAAAAGCAGGGATAGATTTGTAGTTTTAAACATGCTTCTTAATTTTTTTCAGAAACGACAGTCTGTGCAGAGAATGCTCATTGCTTTATGTAACATTAATCCTCTCTATATCTGGAGTTTACTATAATTTAAATTCCATACTTTAAAAAAATTAAATAAAACCACAAATGTAAGATGACATTCTTCTGTATTTGACAGTATTCTTGACCAGCACTTTTTGTTCCTGTTATGTGCTTGGGGTATTGATTGATGGTTTCATCCATTGAGTTATTTGAGACTTAGAATATATTGAGAGTTTATCATTTGGAACCTGTCACCAATGATTTATGTATCATGAAAAGAAGTCTGGCCAAAATTTCAGCATTGTCCACCAGAAGCTCCTTCATACTAAGTGCTTTGAATGCCAGGCATGAATTTATGGAGGGATGAAAATGGAGATCACGACTTTTGTAGCTATTGCTCATTATCAGAATACAACAAATAATCTTATGGGGCATAAAACTGAATCTTTTAATTAAAATGATATTCTAATTTATTAATGCTTAAAGGAGGTAAAATCTTTTAGTGGCATTTAAATAGATTCATGATAAGGGTCATATACTAGTAAAAAAAGTCTATGGAGAATATTTTAGTATGGAATTTTATGTTAAAGAGAAAGCTCCCTTATACCTCTACTTTATTTGGTTTGCTGAATATTTTATTCTGACACCATTTAATGTCTTAACTTCTTATCTTGTAGAAAGGAAGCCTTATTGCATCTTTAAGTTGTGAAAATTTAGTGTATTTCACACATGCAGGACATTTTCACTCAAGATGAATCTGGGTTGTTGAAAGGTCGAAGATCTACACAAACTACAGATATTCATGAATGTTACTAAGTGAGCCTCCTGTTCATATAGCAATGTACAAACAGGAAAGCCCACATCTAAAATTCTGATGTATGAGCTATCTGTACCAAAATGCTTTTTTCCTCATCTGTACATCTAGGTTGAGTTTAAAACACAAATGTGAGAGAAATAAAGTATGAACTATGACAATTTATAGTTAGTTAATGGGATGCATTTCTTCTGCTTTAGCAAGACTCATGGATTTCATGAGAGCAACAAATGTTTTAGGTGAAGCCACAGACAGTTTGACAAGGGAACAGAGATAAACATGTTTAAATAAATTCTATACAGGAGTTAATTCCCAAGGAGGTCAGTGAAGCCAGAGTATAGGAGACTCATGGTTTTCCACTAGATGCATTTTGGAGACAGGTAATGGAAAGTTGATTTCCTGACATGCCATTGCTCCTCTGTTAAAATCAGCAATTTTAAAAACAAAGATCTCTAGATTATTTGAAAAATGTTTACAGTGTGTGTGTGTGTGTGTGTGTGTGTGTGTGTGTGTGCTCGCGCGTGCACTTGTCCCACAACACATTTGTGGAAGAGGGTGACAATTTATAGAAGTATTCTATCTCTTTCTACCAAATATGTCCCGGGGATCAGCCTCCAGTCATCAGGTTTAGTAGTAAGAATTTTTTTTTCTGCCCTACCATTCACTAGCTATATTTTTATTTTGTTTTAAAGTGTATTGTAGCTGGGCAGAGGTGGCACATACCTTTAATCCCAGCACTTGGGAGGCAGAGGCAGGCAGATTTCTGAGTTTGAGGCCAGCCTGGTCTACAGAATGGAATGAGTTCCAGGACAGCCAGGGCTACACAGAGAAACTTTGTCTTGAAAAACCAAAAAAAGAGAAAAAGAAAAAAAGAAAAAAAAGAGTATTATTGTCAGATTCTAGTTTTTTTTCAATTTTTTTAGTTTATTAGATATTTTCTTTATTTACATGTCATACAATATCTCCTTTCCCAGGTTCCCATCTGAAAAAAAGAAAAGATAAGAAAAGAAAAGAAAAGAAAAAGAAAAAAACAAAAACAAAAACAAACTCCTGTTTCCTCCCCCCTCTCCCTGCTCATGACCCATCCTCTCCTGCTTTCTGGCCCTAGAATTCCCCTACACTGGGGCACAGAACCTTCACAGGACCAAGGGCCTCTCCTCCCATTGATGACCAACGTTGCCATCCTCTGCTATACATATGCTGCTGGAGCCATTAGTCCCACCATGTGTACTCTTTGCTTGGTGGTTTAGTCCCTGGGAGCTCTGAGGGTACTAGTTAGTTCATATTGTTGTTCATTCTAAGGGGCTGCAAGCCCTTCAGCTTCTTGGATCCTTTCTCTAGCTCTTTCATTAGGGACCCTGTACTCAGTCCAATGGAAGGCTGTGAGCCTCTACTTCTGTATTAGTCGGGTACTGTCAGAGCCTCTCAGGAAACAAATAAGTCAGGTTTCTGTCATCTAGCACTTGAGGGCATCCACAGTAGTGTCTGGATTTGATAATTGAATATGGGAAAGATTCCCAGGTGGAGCAGTCTCTGGATTGTCCTTCCTTCAGTCTCTGCTCCATAGTTAGTCTCTACAACTCCTTCCATGGGTATTTTGTTCCCCCTTTTAAGAGGGAATGAAGTATCCACACTCTGGTCTTCCTTCTTCTTGAATTTCTTGTGGTTTGTGGATTGTACTTTGTATATTCCGATCTTCTGGGCTAATATCCACTTATCAGAGCGAGCATACCATGTGTGTTCTTTTGTGATTGGGTTACCTCACTCCCCAAGAATTTCCCTAAGAATGTCATGAATTCATTGTTTTTAATAGCTGAGTAGTACTCCATTGTGTAGATGTACCATATTTTCTGTATCCATTCCTCTGTTGAGGAACATTTGGGTTGTTTCCAGTTTCTGCCTATTATAAATAAGGCTGCTATGAACATAGTGGAGCATGTGTCTTTATTGCATGTTAGAGCATCTTCTGAGTATATACTCAGGAGTGGTATAGCTGGGTCCTATGGCAGTACTATGTCCAATTTCCTGAGGAACCGCCACACTAATTTCCGGAGTGGTTGTACCAACTTGCAATCCCACCAGCAATGAAGGAGTGTTCCTCTTTCTCCACAACCTCTCCAGCATCTGCTGTCACCTGAGTTTTTTTTTTATCCTAGCCATTCTGACTGGTATGAGGTGGAATCTCAGGGTTGTTTTGTAGAATCTAGTTTTTAATAAAATTATTTCCTATGTATGGAGAAAGAAAGGCTATTTGATTCAAATTTGCTTTCACCAAGAAACATCATTCCATTCAGAGGAAATGAAAGGATATCTGCTTTAAAAGAATTATTTATGGAAGGCCCTCTCCAGTACCTTTCCAGCTAATAACATCTTCCTCCTTAATTATTACTTGTTACATATATACAAATTGCCGAGTTGATTCAGTGTTGCTCAAATGTGTTTATATTTAGGGTTAATCATTTGGGGTTGGGTAAACCACCATAGGTCTCCTTACTGGAGAAGACTGACCCGCCCTCTCTTAGTAGCCACAGCTGTCTATAGATCTTGATGTGGGGGAAACCTTTACAAGATTTCTTCCATCTATTATGAGATGTCAGCTGGTCGTGTCATTGTACGGGTCTGGTTTAGGTTGCTATGTTGCAAATATTTCATCTGCCATCGATAGAAAACAACTTTGTCACAGGTATTCAAACCCTTTCTCCTGTCCAAGCTTATTTGTTCCGTTTACCGGAGCAAAGCTCAAAAACCTGCTTATGCAACAGTTACAGGTAAGTCTTGTCAAGATTCTAGAGCCCGTCCTTTGCAAACTCAAACCTTAGAGGCACTGCTTCCCTTAAAAGCATACCAGGAAATTTCATTCAGGAATGAGCCTTCTTAGAACACAGGGAAAGAGCTCTCCACTTTGATTTTGAAAAGTTTTCTTTGTTTGTTCTTTTGTTTTTTAAATATTGTTGTGTGTGTGTGTGTGTGTGTGTGTGTGTGTGTGTGTTGTTTCATTTGATGAAAAGCCTGAGGCATCACCAACGAGAGCAAATATAAATATCCAGTCAAACAGGATTATTTCAAGCAAACACCACACAGGAAACAGTTAAATGAGTTAAAACAAAAACCCTATGGAATGGGAGGAAATTTTTATAGGTGGCACACACTTTTATTTTCAGTACTTTTGAGGTTGTAGCAGAAAGATATCAAGCTTAAGGGTGTCTATGGATACTTAGCAAGACTCCATTCCCTCTGAAACCTAGCATAGGGATATAGTTCAATAGTGAAGTATTTATTTGCCAAGCATGTGTATCCTGCATGTGATATCTAGCATGACAAAAAAAAATACTAACCTCACAGCTGATAAGGAATTAATATTAAAAATATACAATATAAAAGAAGCTCATAATTAATAATAAAAATAAGCAACACATTAAAGAATGGAGGACTTGACTAAAGATTTCTTTAAAGAGCAAAAGATAAAAAAAATAAAGACCAAAAGATAAAATTATAAATATTTGAACTCTCTAATTATAAAAGAAATTTAAATCAAAACCTCAAGACACCATCACTGCATTCTTACTACCTATACTGACAGGTTATATCAACTTTTGGAACAGAAATAGGGACTAAAATCAATAATTAATAAATGGGACCTAGTGAAACTGAAAAGATTCTGTAAGGCAAAGTATACTGTCAATGAGACAATATGGCAGCAAACAGAATGGGAAAAGAATTTTACCATCTCCACATCTGGCTGAGGGCTAATAGCCAAAATATATAAAGACTAAAGAAGCTAGACATCAACAAATTAAATAACCCAATTAAAAATAGGGTACAGATCTAAACAGGAAATTCTCAACAGAGTAATCTAACATGAAATGCTTAAAGACATGTTCAACATCCTTTGTCATCAGGGAAATGCAAGTCAAAAGAATCTATCAAAAGAAGTAAGATCAAAACTACAAGTGACAGCTTATGCTGGAGAGGATGTAGAGCAAGAAAAATACCCCTTCATTGCTGGTGGGAGTGCAAATGTATACAGCTGCTTTGGAAATCAATATGGTACTTCCTCAGAAAATTGGAACTACTTCTACCTCAAGACTCAGCTATACCACTTTTGGGCATATTCCTAAAGGTCACTTCATCCTACAACACTTGATCAACTATGTTCATAGCTTTACTCATAATACCCAGAAAGTGAAAACAACCTAGATGTCCCTCAACTGAAAAATAGAATAAAATTAATGTGGTAAATTTACAAAGTGGAGTATGACTCAGCTGTTAAAAATTTTGTAGGCAAACAGATAGAACTAAAAAAAAAAAAAAAATCATCCAGCCCCAGAAAAACAAACATGGATTTATTTATAAGCTATGGATATTAGCTATAAAGTAAAGGATGATCATGCTAGAATCCATAGACCCAGAGAGACTCTGTAAGACGGAAAGCTTAAGCAGGACTCAAGCATCTCCCTAGGAAAGTAAAATAAAATAGATGTAAAGGGTGAACTGGGTAGGGATGAAAACACGAGCAATCAGTTGGGGTTGGTGAGGAATGGAGGTAGAGAGTACTAGACATGGAATCTGGAACATTTCAGGAGCAATGTAGAAACCTATTGCAAAGGAAATTCTATGGAATGTGACAGTCAACCTAGTTGAAGACTCCTAGTAATGCAGACATAACAGCCTGTACCTGCCATCCTCTTTAACCAGGCAAGGCCTTAAATGGGGATATTGGGATACCAGCCACAAAACCTCCAAACTACAGTTTGCTATGCCTACAGGATTGCTGTGAGTGGAGCCTACAATAATCATTGTCAGAGAGACCAGAGGGACTTCATTCAGCAACTGATGGGAGCAGATGTAGATTCTCACAGCCAAATAAAAGTACATCGCCTGATTTGAAATGTATATATGCAATACACATGCATATGTGATGAAAAGAACACTACACAGCTACTTTTCATTCTCACTTCACACAACATTCTGTATGATGAGAACAGTTAAGATGGACTCTTAGCACATTTAAGTATGGACTACATCACTAACTGTAGTCACCATGCTCCAGTGGAGGGGCTGGGGGAGGAAGAATTGGAGTAGGCAGAAGGGTAAAGAACATCACAAGAACACAGCCCACAGAATCAACAGATGGAGATTCAAGTGGGCTCACAGAGATCAGGGAGCCTGTAGGAGTCTGACCTAAGGTTTCTGAATGTGCATTTGGGTTGTGTAGCTTGGTGTTCTCGTGGGATTCCTAAAAGTGGAAGCAGGGACCTTATTCTTTTTTTCTGCCTCTGGAACTCTTTTCCTCTTGCTACATTTCCTTTCCAGCCTTGATGTAGAATATGAGCTTGGTCTTTTTGTAGCTTGTTGCTGTATTTGGTTGGTATCCTTGGAAAGCCTGCTCTTTTCTGAGGATAGATGAAGTGGGTGGATCTGCGGGGAGGGGGAAGTAAGTGGGAGAGGCTGGGGATAGGAGAGAGAAGAGATGTAATGTGTATTTTATAAATAAATTAAAATAATAATAAAAAGAAATAGGGGATGCCACAACACAGGGGAAAAAAGACAGGTTATAACAAGTGATATCAAGAATGGGCAGAAAAGAGAAGCCTTGTACAATGTTCAATGTTCCCATTTGTATCAGTTTAACTATAACTTGGTTCCTTAAAGAATTAAAGATGGAACTATCATATGAGCTATATTACTCTTAGTATATTTTGAAAGAAAGTAAACTTGGTATTGCAAAGAAATTTTATGTTTCTATGGAGTAGTTAAAAAATGAAACATAAAAATGTAAATATACTATACATAGTATATATATCATATATATATATATATATCATAGGCTATAATAGAATGTCATTTGTGATCACATGTGAATCTTGTATCATTATGCTAAGCAAAACAAGACACGTGACCTTACTTACATGTGGAATTAAACAGACCTGAATAAACAGGGTTTAGAATAATGTTGGTAATATTAATGTAGTATAATGTTAATACTCCTACTAATGTTAAGAGAATAGAAAAAATGCTAGCTAACAGGTACAAAGAAAGGTTCAGTTCTTCAAGGAAGAGCAATTTTTGGAGACTCCATGGAGTATGGTGACTACAATTGGTAATGTATTTCATACTTAAAATGTGCTAAGTTCACCTTAACTGTCATCATACAGAATGCTATGTGAAGTGAGAATGTTAATTAGATGCATACTGGTCCTTTCATCACACACACGCAAACACACACACACGTGTGTATATGTGTATATGCATGTATATATATTGCATATATTCATAGAAGCCAGATATATACTATACTTTTACTTGTGTGTTATATTATGAACATAAGAAATGGAGCTCTTGTTCTTCCTGATAAAAAATTATTTCCTATTAATTTGGTGAATGTAAAAATAGGATGATGCCTATAATAAAGATACCATTTTTCAGGTTTTGGAATTATGTTAGTTTTGGGTGACTCTGAAATGTATCTTGGGAGAAGAAACATAACCACGTAGTTAAAAACTATATCACTCCAGAGATCTAGAAGTGGGGTGTTGTAGGAAACACAAAGTTGAGCTCAAATGTGGGCCTTTCTGGAGGGTATATTAAGTATTTTAGATGACTAGATGGGTTAATAAAAGAAAATTTCCAGTATTTTTCTGGTTTTTCTTTCAGTTATTTCTCTTCCTCCTCCTCCTCCTGTTCCTCCTCCTCCTCCTCCTGTTCCTCCTGTTCCTCTTCTTTCTCTTTTGCTTTGTTTTTTGAGACAGGTCTTCTTTGTGTAGCTCTGCCTAACTTGAAACTAGCTCTGTAGACCAGGCTGTCCTCAAACTCATGAGATATGCCTGTCTCTGTCTCTCTGTACCACCACTGCCTGGTTTCTCTTTCCTTCCTTTTAAGAATTTTTAAAATTTATTTTCATTTCAAATGTTATCCCCTTTCCTGGTTTCTCCTCTGCAAACCCCCTATTCCATTCCCCCTTACCCTGCTTCTGTGGAGGTGCTCCCCAACCTACCTTCCCACTCTTGCCTCACCGCCCTAGCATTCCTCTACACGGGGGCATCAAGCCTTCACAGGACCAAGGGCCTCCCCTCCCATTGATGCCAGATAAGACCCCTTCAGCTCCTTCATATCTTCCCCTAACTCCTTCATTGGGGTCTCTGTGCTCAATCTGATGGTTGGCTGCAAGCATCTGCATCTGTATTGGTGAGTATTTGGCAGAGCCTCTCAGGAGACAACTGTATCAGCGCCTGTCAGCAAACACTTCTTGGCATCCACAACAATATCTGGGCTTGTTATCTGCCTGTGGGATAAGGGATAGGGCCACTCACCCATCTCCAACATGTTAACCCAGAATCGCTCCTGTTTAAAGGAAATACAGGGGTAAAGAATGGAGCAGAGACTGAAGGAAAGGCCATCTCTTCTTTTTCGTAATAGTTTGGTTCTACTAGGTTGGGATTCAGGAGGGAGGAATATTTATGAGGACTTCCCTTAAAGTTCTTATAGGCATATGAAATGATTTTCTTATTTAGTACCTTTTATCAATTGTAATTACGTGACTTCTTGTGGAAATGGCTATTCTTGAATTGTCTTTCTTTTAAAACAAAGGACTATGAAAATTGAGAGTATTTTGCCCCATTGGTCATGGTTTCTCACAGGGGACATTACAGTAAGCAAACATTAAATGTTTGATGAATGAAGAAATGAGGAAGCAAGCATGCTGTCAGTGGCTGTTTAGTTAGGGATTAGAAATCTAATGAGCTCAGAACTGAGAGCACATTCCTGAATATATGTAGCACAGGAAGACACAAAGTACACTTTGAAATCTGGAATAGGAACTTACCTCAAGAAGTCACAGGCACACATCAACGTATGTAACACAGACATTCTGAGCATTAGAAACAAAATTCTCCACTTGCAGACAGCAGGAATGAAGGCATTTTTCATAAACTACTTGGAACAGAATGCATAGTGTTAATATAGAATTAAAAATGACTTGGGTTGAAATCTGATACTCATTAGCTGAGGTACTTCAGAGCTGTCATTTTTCCCCGCAGTGGAACCTACTTTCTCAATGTAGGAAGTGGACAGTAGAATTTTTATAAGTTCACCATTTTTTTTAAGTCTAGTTCTTTAACACTTCAATACCATATATAAATAAGAAATATTTTAGAAGCACTACCATATCATGCTCTATCAGTTAGCTTTTGTTAAGACTAATAAAATCCCATTTGGATGAAATTCTGCCATTTTTCTCACATTTCTACAGATCAACAAAGACTTTGGTAGTTTTGCTACAGGCTAGGCATATCAGAATTTATGCAAACATTATTCAGAAGCACTATGTAGACTGATTTGCCAGATTTGGGTCATATGACTGCGACTCAGACATGTGAGCTTACACATGTGTAGTATTTCAACTCCAGAAGACCATCTTTATTCAGTCGGTCACCAGAGGTCAAACTGGTCATTGGAAAATGGGTAAATCCATAGAAAAATGCTTGTCAAATCTGTCACATCTTTGTCCAACCTACTGGCCAAATAAGTCATATGGCTAAGTACGGGAAGAGATAGAGGAGGTCTCAAGATATGGATAGCATCATTGCTAAAGATGGGATCGCAGGAACAGTAGGAACAAAACCAAAGCCTCATATTATATTATGAGTAAAACAGATGACCCTGTATTTGAGATCTCAAATCAAGGCACTGATCAGATCTGAATGGAACATGTATGGGCCATATGAGCCCAAGGTGCTCACAGCTTGTATCCATTTATGGGGGCATAGGCTAAAATTTGGGATTTTGTCTATCAGTCAAGGACATGACTTAAACAGAAGTTTCTCTCCATGTGTAAAGATATCTTGGTATGGTAACAAATAGTTACAGTTCAGAACTGTTAAATCTTTCCAGTTACTGGGATCATCATCTTGCTTAACTGTTCTGATCACATTAGTTTTCAGTGCTTAGAGAGTATAGCAGAAGGAGCATGCACAAGCTGTAGACCAGCTTGTCATTGTTTGCCTTGATAGACTGTCCTCTACACATGCCCATATATAAAGCTAACCACTGCCTGACTCAAAGATTAAGGCAAGAAAGAGGCAGATACTAAATGACTATAAAAATACCAAGCCTTTTATTAATTTTAATCATCCATTTATGGTAGGAGAAAACAGGAAAGAACAGCTTTAGCGAAAGCTGGCTTCAGGGTTCTGTGGAGTGACATACAGAGCCATTATTGTAACCCAAACATCTTATTTTACTTGGGGGTGGTGCTCATTCTGGAGCAGAACAAAGAAAGTGAGCATTGAATAATAGATCTCTCCACTGTGTGGCTTCCAAAGTGAGTGATTACTTTTCAACAAATTAAGAGTGTTTAATTTCTGGATTAAATTAACTTGGAATAGTTTGTCAGGTGTCTGAGACAAGGCTTATCAACAGTGTGCTGGCTATTCTTAGTTGTGAACTATCTGTATTGAACTACGATCCAGAAATGGAGGGCCCACGTGTAAGGAATTATTATATGTGTATATTCATCCTGTAAGTTCTGCTGCTCTAGAAACCCCAGACCAATACATAGCATTTTAAAGGATGCTTTTCTTTGGTAGTAATTACCCTTTCTTTGTTTTTGTGTTGTGTTGAAACCTCTAACCTCACTAGTTTTGTCTTGGTTTGATTACAAGCATATCCACATCATGAAACATCATGGTGTTGGTCCAAACTGGTGTTTATGATGAAATTGGAAAAGATAGCAAAAGTGGGCCTAGAAGAAAGCATGCATCATGTTTTTAGCAAGTAACAGTTTAGAGACCATTGGATTTACCTCATGTTCTGGAGATAATTTTTACTTGTTTCAAATCATGACAATAAGAGCATTATGATACTCTACTCCTAACAACAACCAATCAGTTCTCAAGGGGAAAGTACCTAATGTCTAACATAGAGTGATTAAGCTAGCAACCATTGTTCAGATCAAGCTGAAATCATTAGTAGCCAATATAAATAGACCAAGCAAATTTCAACCAATCAACTATCTGTCAAGTTGGAAAGTCTCTCACCCTGCTACCATGATGAATAGGTAAGGCTTGTACTAGCTCAAAACCTTCCACACTTTCCACTGTACTGGAGAGGTTTAAGGGTCCAATCTCAAGCCTGAATAAAGACTCTGTTTTTGCATTAAAAAGAATATTATGAATTACTATTATTACTATTTATTATTGTTACTATTATTATTATTCAGTGAGTTATTACAAGATAATATGGATTATTTTTATCGATTTCTGGTTTCATTTTATTTTCAATGAGAATACTTTATTGTATATATTGTACTAATCATGCCTTGGTTTGTACAGAAGTGTAAAAATAAAATTTCTAGTTTAATTCCTTATATTTGTTTTGAGAAATATGATTACTGGCGGCATTATTCAGCTTTCCCACATGTTTCTGACTGCTATCAGTTTGTTCTAACACAGCACTTCATTATGGAGCACTGTGTTATTACAAGATAGTTCTAAATACTAGCTGATAAGGCTGAATAGCTAACCCAATTAGCAATTATACCTCTAAGTCACAAGAGGCAAAATCCTTATGAGCATGTTTGAGTGTTCATATTTTGGGTTTTAAGTGTTAACAACAAAAAAAGCATCTCTTTGTAAATTATTCTCTTAAAAATTCTCTTACAAAGTCAGAATACAGTTAATTTTTAGTGCAACTTCTATATACTATACACATATCCAAAATTCTTTTCCTGTACCTACATGCTTTAATTCCCTCAAATTCAAGACAAATGGACCACAGAAGGTAGTGTGAGCTTTTATGCTGGACAAACAGCTGATGGAGTTGGAAGGGGCCACTCTGTCTAGGAATGGGGATTGTCTAACCACAGGACCCTACTCTCCACAAAATTAAACAAATTAGCTCTATTTTAAAATAGTAGTTAAGTTTCAAAAACTTAATGGCTCCCTTTGAATTGGTCCTAATACACCAGCAGATAATGAAACTTTGCCTCGTGAATTTGAAACAGAAATTAATAGTCATCGACTCCTTATTTTTAAATGCTGTCATTTTTTTCAAAGAACCTTTCTCATTTAGAATGAAAACATCCCCTTTTATGCTACATGTGGAATGGTGGGAAGTAAAGTTTACAAATGAATTGGTTTTAGGAACCAATAAGAATGTTAATAGAATGTGTTACAAGATTTGTATTAATTCGTGTTAATGGAATTGAGTTACAAGATTTGTATTTAATGGGGTTATGCATCAATAAACTTGTTCCTTTCTTTGTTTGTTGGCTAAAATAAAAGTAAGCAGAAAAAGCAGTATATAATGAATGCAAAGACCTCCAGTGTGTCCCTGTGACTGAAAAAAACAAAGCATGTTAGACTCAATCTTCTCAGCCATGATGCTCACCCCGTTCTGAGCAGCTCTTCTTATTACCCTGATCATCCCCTGATATCATCTTATCATTGACTCTGATTCAGAGTCTTCAGAGTCAGGGACTTCTATTTATTCCCTTATTATGACCTGAAAGAAAACTTTAATAATCTCTCCTCTTCAGCTCTCTGTATATATTATATTATCATTTTATATAATCCACACCAGAATTTTACTATCTTCATAATATCAACAATTTTTCATAAAATTATATAAAAACATCATTTCCTATTTTAATCCAAAATTTTAAAATACATTACCATTTTGAGATAATGACTTTAAAAGACACCAACTTGCCTTGAGGGATAAAGAAGGAATTAAAACATCGTGTCTAGCTTGGGGATGTAGGTCAATTGGCACAATGCTCACTTAGCATGCATGATACCCTGGGTTCCAATTCCAGCACTCTATAAACTAGGAATGGTAGCATGCCTGCAATCCCAGCATTTTAGAGGGAGAGGCATGAAGATAATAAATGCAACTGCATACTTTGATTTACAATGTCTTTGAAGTCAGCCAGGAATATACAGAAGTCCTTGGTTTTTTAAAAAATTAAAATAAATAAAGTAAAATAATAAAATAAAAATAAAAAATAAATATATAGTCTCCTTTTAAGTGCATTTCCAAAAAGAATAGGTAAGGAAAATGGTACTACTAATTCCAGTAATTTTAAATATCTACTTCCAAGAAATGGTTCAAAATAAAGGTTTTCCCTACACACTTATGACAACTATTCATTCCTAGACCTAAATAAGAAAGAGAATATCTCTCTGTCCTTGTGCATACACATTATATTTGCATGCAGTTTCATACATGTTGTCATATGCACTAAACTTAAGTAGTAACTGTGCCCGGAAATAAAGGGACATGCACAGAAGAATCCTGGGTCTATGTTTGCATCAGCCAATGAACAATAGCCCCCTTTGTAAGATTAAATATTGAGTGTCAGATTTAACATTTTTTTCCAGAAGAAAATTTAACAGAGGGTAAACCACAAATGTGTATTAGTTCCCATGATACCATGGCTCTGGCCATTCTTGCTTTCAAAGTCATCTCCAGCTGCTATTTCAGAACTGCCCAAGCTAGCTCCAAGGCTCTGTTCCAGTCCAGCTGCAGCTTTTGATTCCACTGTCCTTTCCAATTTCAGGGTGTCAATTATCTCCAGCTTCCAAGTTATTAAAATAAATGCGACCTATATAAAGAACAATGTGAATACAAATACTATGACCTGGCTTGCTGTGTATATGGTTAATTTGTCTACCCAGAGGACCTTGAGGATTAGAAACAATTTGGTAATGGCTTATTTAGAAAAAAATTGACTTGAAAAGAAATAGTGGCAAAGCGTGTGAAGCTCTGTGACACCAGACACTTGTGAGAAAGGACCATGGCCTGATACAGAAATGACATAATATCATACCTTCTTCACCTGACCTGAGGAACACTGAACCTCAGTGTACGAACGGAGCATTCAGTATCAAGACAGCATCATTGAAATTAAATTTTTCCTTTGTTCATTCATAAGATTGTCTAAGAAAAGCTCTAGCAAAAAAAAAAATTATTTCCTAGTATGTAAAACCAGGTCATTCCTTTGAAGTAACTGCACAATTCACAATGAGTGACTGAATTAGAATGACTGAAACACAATTTCACAATTATATAAGGGGCTAAGCATCCAGGAATGCTGTGTAAGTAAATCTTTTTGCGTTTTAGAGGAGTTCAATTGCTGCAGCTACAGCCAGTTTTCTGTTCTAGCTTTCTGGCTACTTAGTGAGCACCCACCTCCCAGGCCAAGCTAGCTTATCACAAAATCATCCTGCAGGCAGTTTCCCCATACTTCTGACCTGTTCAGCACTATTTCTCATCTATCTGCCTTCTCTGCTCCAGACGACCTGGTTTTTCCACAAATCCAAGAGCTAGCTAGCTGCATCCATTCCCATTGCAGCTATTATTGAACCACTGAACCTTGCCCAAATCTATCCCTCTTCTATTCAGTTTATTTTAATGTATACAATGTACTTTAAGTTCCTTTCCTTGTCTAAGGACTCAGGACTATTCCAGCCCCTGTGTATAGTATATAATGCCTGAGAAAATACTGTGTGCTGAATATTGTGTTTTGATAGTCACCCTTATTGTGGACATTATTTTTTGTCACCTTGACAGAAACAGAAATTGAGGTATAGAAAGATTGGGAGTGATCCCACAGGATGATGAGCAGTGGAACTTAGGACTCTGAAGACAAGGGCTTACCACCATACTCATATTCACTTCCTCCCCATTTTCAGTGATTGAATGAATCCCTTTGGTTCCAAGTAAGATATCTCTCCTCAAAGAAAGTGCCAAGGCCAGAGTGAGACAATATCTCATAGAGTTTACTGTAAGAGTATAGAACATATACAACATGAGAGCTAAATAAGATTCCAGTTGTCAAATTCTCTTAACCTGATTTACTAACTTGTGATTCCTTTAGACAGCCAACAAAGGAATTAAAGAACGATGAAGCATGATAATTATAGTATAAAATCTATTCATCTAAAATACATGTTTTTATACATATAATAGGCTTCAAAGAATGTGAATCAAAATGCAGAACAATGAAAGCATTTTATATTTGTATCTACCACCATAGTTACTGGGGAAATATAATGTTCTAATATTTCTATGTTAGAATACACCCATTTCTTTAGTGTGGGGTTCAAACTCAGGCTTCATTCATACAAAACAGTCTACCAATTGAGCTACATCCATAACCTCTACTTCCCCTCTTGAATCTGAAAGAACAGTGACCTTCCATTTCCCAACACATTATTTGTTCGGTTGTTTTTACTTTCTACTCTATATGTCATATATATGTAGCTCTAGGGAGAGTGCATGGCTACAACATCAGACATCAGACCCACAATCTCAAGAAAACACTGGCCTGTTTGCGTGACTTTGAACCTTTAATATGCCTTGGTTTCAGTATTTAGACTGATAAGTAGGTTGATAACTGTGCCACCTAACAAGGAATGTAAAAGTATATGTGAGTACATGTGTTCCCATGTGGCCAAAATAGTTTCAGTTGTTCAAGAGTGCCAATAACTTGAGTCAGTAGAAATTCTTCAGAAGCCTTAGAAGGGCACAGGGATTTACACTGAACAACCAGTGTCATGAGGTTGTCTTTGATAAAGAGTTCTCATACATAATCGTTCAAGAGCCTTACCTCCCTTGTGAGTAGTCTGTCATAAACACTGGAGGATAGTCATCTCACAAGCAAGGACAGAGGATCTGTCTCATTCTGAAGATGTTTCATTATTTATTTTTGGTATAGACTAAAATGAGCTATCTGTACATATGGGGAAGTAGCAATAAAGGAAATAAAAGAAAAGACACCGTATGTTCCTGTCTCTAAACCCTGAGCATATCTTTCTTTGTTTCAAACCTTTGTGAAATGTATCACCACTATGTCCATATATAGAATTCACTCTATGGAGAAAGCCTATGAAGCCAGCTCTTTGCAGTTCTCAAGAAAAAGGCCTCCAATCCTGAAGTCCCAAGATCATCATTTTGCTTAAGAAGTGAAGTTAATGGAGTTTTAATTAAGTGTGTAAGTGGCAACCTGGAAGATGCTGACTTTCACAAAGGGCTGATTGATTCACTCATAAAAATCATCTAGATATGCACATACCCGCCCTTTTTTGGGGCAGATGGAAGCATTATTTAATTTTCAATTTAATAGAAAACATAAACATGGAATAATACCTGATGTTATCATTGGCTTTTATAAATTCCTCATTTGATCTGATGCTGATGAAGCTCCCAAGAGGAAACTCTCAATGTTGCAGAAACAGGGAAAGCATACAGAATAATTGATACCGGCTCTTTATTTTCCAAACCGTGTTGTTGGAAACAATTTTTATTGTATCCATGAAAACCAAGCCTGTTTTATATGCTACTGAAGAAAACTATATGGAAAGTGTACTAGGATATAAGTCTGCAGTGGAGCACTAGCCTAGTATATGCATATCCCTGAGTTCAATCTCTAGTAGTGAGAAGAGGAGGAAGAGGGGGAGGAGGAGGGGGGTGAGGGGGAGGAGGAAAAGAAAAATGGAAATGAGGAAGACAAGGAGGACTAGAGAGATGCCTCAGCCATTAAAGGCTAGGCTCACAACCAAAAATGTAAGTGGAAGAGTACCAGGCAAGAGAGAAGGAAGAGGGCTAACTGAAATTACAAAAGGGCTTTAAATTTTCCCCTTTGTTCAATAGTGGGTGGTGCATTTCTAAGTGGCTAATTATGGGTATTAAGTCCAATAAAAACAATACTGTGAGAAATGATGATTAGTCAACAGTGTCAAGCATACATTATCTCCTTAGTTGATTCAATTCTAGTAGATATTCCAATCTAGTAGATATTAGAAACAAAACTATAAAGAGAATAAAGCAGAGTGAAAGAGGGTAGATGTTATTAGGAAAAAACTCAGACAATATAAAAAGAAAAAATATTTGTATTATCATACTTAAAATCCTGATTAGATTCCTAGGAAAACTCCGTTTAAAGGGCACACTCAAATGTGGTGCTGGGAGAGTGATGGCATCCCCATGTAACCAGCATCCTGGGTTGTCAGGACAGAAGTTATCATTTCCCTGTGCAACTCACAGGAGCAAAGCCATACCACAGACAAACTGGGAAACAGCAATTCATGAATTCAGCTAGGAGCTTCTGTGTGTACCTCAGTTGACTGGTCAGTCTTTATGTTCATATGTACATCTACTTCATATACCTCAGAGTGGAGAGAAATGGAGTGGTTCAACACACTTCCCCCATTTGTTCTGCAGCAAGGCCATAGCCAAGGAGTGAGAGTAATTTCCCTTAATTATAGACTCATGGTCCATTTAGACTTTAGTTGTCCATTTTGGCATCTAAAATACCTTTCCTAGTTGTGCAACCAAGCAACAAGTTTCAGTTGAAGCAAGTCTAGCAACCTACCTTCCTCATGTCAATGACAGTAAAATTAAAATCCCTACCACATCTCCATGGCTGAAGGTGCAAGAACACTTTCTGATGATGTCGTAAGATTTTATGCACTGATGATTCTCATTCCCTTTCTCCACTCCAGGGAGAGAAGATGTACTTCCCACAGTAAATGTCAGGCATGTAACACAATGAGTAAGGAAAAAGGAAGTCTTATAGAATCCTTCTCTGTACTTGTGAACTTTCTTCTTACTTTTTCATATAACAGGCATTGAGAAAAAGTATGCAGAGAAATTAAGAACACATTATTTTCAGTTAGTTTCCTGTAAGTCGGCTGCATATGAGCTATTTTGACGACAGTATTCTAATTCGTGAAAGAAACCTACATCAATTTTCAAAAGAAGTAAATTGAATTCAGTCTTCAGAAATGGGAAAGCAATTATGTAATTGGCTTTCAAGTACAGAACATCCTCTTTCTCATCTACCATAATATCTTTAGCCACCCTCATTCCAGCCAAGGAAACCTACTAATTTGTAATGATGTGAGTACCTTTAACCTCTTTTTGGAGTATATAAATCTAGAACCAAAATGTATAACCATTTGTTTGTAGATGTATTCACTCAATAATATACCTGTGAGGTCATCCACAGTACTGTATGCTCTTGGAGTTTATTTATTTTAGCTGCTTTGTAGTATTCTGTGTGGATTTATGGCAATGTGTTCATTTTTGATAATTATTTTGAGGCAGTTATTAATAATCCTACTGGGAAGAGTTGTCATATGTGGTTTTGTGGATATAAATATTCTTCTCTTTCGGGTGTGTTTCTTAAGGAGATTTACTGAAGAATGTGCATACCTGTCCAGCTCTTATAGATAAACAAAATATGTTTTAAAGTAGCTACGAAAACATACTGCTGGTAATAAGTAAGATTCTGTGTTCTTGCTCTCTCTTCTCTCTCTGTCACACACACACATACAAACACACACATACATTTTCCCTTTTGATATGCTGTTTGATCTTAATTCACTAGATTTTATTATTTTTATTTATTATTTTCATACAGAGACTCACTACGTAGCCTCACAACTCACAGAGATCTGCCAGCTTCTGCCTCCCAAGTTTGGGGATAAAAGGTGTATGATACTGTGCCCTGATAATATACTGGATTTTAAGCACTGTAACTTATATTTCATTCAGACTCCTTATGCTGATTTTGACTGCATGGTTAACATCTTTTATTAAGTGTCTCTTTTGTCAATTTTTTGTTGAGGGTGGGGAGGGTGTGGGCTCTTTTCATTTGTAGGTGTAAATGTATTTATTCTGGTTATACAGGTCTTCAGTGAGCATGCTTTATGGTCTGAGGGTGGATTTTTGTTTTTAATAACCTCTGTCAATAAGCAGTTTTTATTTTCAATTAGTACTTGGACTGAGTATGGTACATTTTACCCTGTCTGTTTAGTATCTTGTTTTTGTTTGTTTGTTTTGCATGAAGACCTCAAATTAATTAAAAATTTCCCAATGAACTGCACCAAGATCGACTAGCTAGTTAAAAGATGATTACACTATGGTGTGCTTGCAGACAGGAGCCTAGCATTGCTGCCCTCTGAGAGGACCAAAAAGCAGCTGAACAAGTCAGACATAGATATTGATATTCAACCAATGCACAGAAGCCAGAGATCCCTGTGTTCAATTAGGGAAAAGCTAGAAGAAGCTAAGGAGGAGAACAATCCAATAGAAAGACCAGCAGCCTCAACTAACCTGGAACCCCTGCTCCCCAGATCTCGCAGACACTTAGCCACCAACCAGGCAGCATACACTAGTGGATATGAAGCCCCCAACACATATACAGCAGAGGACTGCCTGGTCTGGCCTCAGTGAGAGAAGATGAACCTAACCCTGGAGAGACTGGAGGCCCCAGCGAGTGGGAAGGCCTAGCAGGGTGGGGGTGGGGGCATCCTTTTGTAGATGGGAGGAAGAGTGAGATGAGAAACTGTTGGAGGGTGGACTAGGAGGGGGGAATAATAACTGGACTGTAATAAAGATTAAAGATAATTTTTTAAAAAATATGATTATGTCTTTTAGGAATGATTCTAAGATATAGATTCAAATATAAGAATTAATAATAGTATCTGTGTACTTCAGTATACTGCCAACATATACATAATACGTTGTATATACATATTTTAATAGTATATACACAATTTAAATGGTATTTAAGAGAAAACTCCAAGAGCAGGAAGGACTTGATGTAGAAGAGGGATGAGAAAAATGAGCCCAAAGCCAATTAAGTACCAAAATTAAGTACCAGAAGTCCCTTGCTAGTGTCTACATGATGACTATATATGCAGAGGTAAGGTCCTAAATCCTGCTGTCTCCCAGCCTACAACACACCCAAGCCAACGTTTACATTTTCATGTGTTTCTTTTACTTAACAAGCAGCAATCATGTCTCAGGATCACTTGTCTTTTAGACAAGTGAGGATGTCATGATCAGGGAAACAAGGAGAGTCTGGCTATTGGAGTTACTTAGGGAAACTTAGACACTATTATTATTCTTTAGCTTAGACATATTTTCCTTCAGACAGCTGAGAGTCCATTTGTATACCAAGGCTTCTCATTACATGGTTGGAGGAATGCTTCAAGCTGGGCATTGCCAACTCTCACTGAAGCGTTGATGACTGACCCTGGGAAAACCCAGAGGGAAAGAAAAAAGGAAAAGAGGAGCCGAGTGTGCAAGTGCCGCTGACAGACTCTCTTGAAGGAGACAGAGAAGAGAGGGAAGTGAGTCAGGCCCGGCCTCTGTCTGACACATAACCAGGAGTATTATGGGAATGTGACTAATCAATGGAAACTTGGCCCAAGTCGGACTTACTATGAAGCTAGTCTAAAAATAGGAAATACATCATTCTGCACTTTTAATTACATTTCCCTATAGAAGCTCAAACATTCACTTATGATTAATTAAATAAATGCAGCCAAATTTATATTTTATCATCAAAATCGCAACAATTATATCGTGTAAATTTATAGAAACAACTACCCATTAAATTAATTTTATCACACGAGAAACATCTTCAAATTATGGCTGTTATAATTGGGTTAATACATTCTCATTATTGAGCAACGTGCCACATTGGATTTGTTTAAGAAAGCAGTGGTATTACAAGCAAGTCCATCCTGACAGACAATGTCAATACTGCTTCTGAGCCAGTCTGCTCTGCCCCAAGTAGGAATGCAAAGAACGGCATTAGCTACATTGATGATGGACTCTCATGGACCTTTGCTAACAATTTGAAGCTATGGGATCTTGCAGTGGGCAAAAGCTGGCATTTCACTCTAGCAGTCTAGACCCTTCCCTCCTCCAGAAAAAGTATATTTCCGTGTAGCTTAGGGCTGTTTTAGGATAGATATACATGACATAAAAGCTGTAACATTTTGTGAGTGTGTGGGTGGGTAGGTGGGATTTATTGCTTGCAGCCATTCCCTCCGTCATTTTTCAGAACTGAAAAGCTGTATCCTCGTTATGTGATACCCTGTTCCTGGCTATAAAAATGAAAAATGTATTTTTTTCCTTCAGAATTGTTTGATTAAAAAAAAAAGAGATACAAGCCACTTGCTGTCAAGTTTTGGTTTTCAGATACAAATTGTGCATTTTATGGCTGCACCCAAATGAATGCTATCTTTCCCAAGAGGTCACTGTTCAGAAATACATAAACAAGAGTTATTGACGCCATAAAATTACTTGATACATTTTACAAAAGTAGAGGGAATAAAAGCCTGTTCACATAACCAAATAGCCTTCTTATTGTTTCTGTGCTCAAACTCAAAGCTAATCTCTGTGAAACTTTGAAATAATACCCTGTGCGTGTAAGGTGCCCCCTCCAAAGAACCCTTATTTGACTCCACATTTCCTTTCCTGCCCTTCCGATTCCTTGGTGAACAGTGAATATTTGGAGAAGCATTGCCCTAACTGCAGTCTTTCTCTGATCCCCTCTGACCTCCCACACTCGTTTTTTTTTTTTTTT